>JAOTRN010000002.1:12751276-12766552 GCA_028566695.1 Bagroides melapterus
AATGTGTATATTAATATATTGTTTATTTCCTCATATATTGTTTTGGGGCCCTTTAACACATAAACACAACATTTTCCTGTCCCCTGGCTTTATCATCAATTATGCTTTAATAATGTTAAAACTCTCCAGGGTTTATGACACCACCACAAACACCACAAATAACCCTGCTGGATATAAAGCAGTCAATACACATTTAAAGTTTCATGAGATTTTGAGTAGGCTTACCACAATACACTATATATATTTCACAGAGCTTGGGAGTGAAACCATGCTATTTAGAACAAGCAGCAAGTGTGAGTTTTAGTATGTAAATCTGTATGTTTTACGCTGCTGTTGTTTAGGGAGCATGACAACCGTTCCATGTGCTGTGAAGGTTTTAAGACTCTGCTCTCAGTAATAGTTTTCCAACTGTTAATCATATCACCCAAAATAGCAGAAGTATTGTTCAGAAGAACAGGCAAAGGAAAGAAGGAGGAGAGAAAATATTTCAATACTACCTGGAGAATATAGAATTGTACACTTCTTTGGACAGTCACCAAAGGAAAGTGGGAGTGAGAGAGGAGTATTGACTCCCTAGAGAGCACTTAATGTTTGTACAGGATCCATGCTGCACTATACATTACTGCTCATTTATGTATCTAATGCAATCAGAGTCCACCTGCAGAATAGTTTGTGCAAAACGCCACAAAACACTTCACAATGTATTTCAGTGACTAAGACTTGGGAACCAAAAATTTGCATGGAGATTTGAAAAGCTGTCAGATGCAGCCCTTTGGATTAAGCAAGCTCTGTTTGACAACATCAATGCTATTTTCAATTCAGACTAGCATTTCTTGTTGCGGCAGTTACGGACCACAAAAAAGAATCTTTTTTTTGTGGATGGTTTGTCCTTGCCTTAATTGTAACCAAATTTGCTTCAGCAAACTGTAAGCACAGAAAACAATGCAAGATAATTAACATCCAGCATTCATAGTCTGAGCTCCGTGGTGATTAAAGCTTTTGTTGGTCCGTCCAGACGAGGTATAGAGCCTGCAGCAAAGCTTAACAACATTGTCTGATTCGGGTCACTGGAAGCAAAACATCCATTCGACTCCTCTTTTCAGTTCCCTTGTGTTTAAGGATTACATTAACAGTTTTTCTCCATTCTCTGTGTGGGTGTGTATACACTCCCATTATTCATAACTTTGTTCTACCCTCTAAACTTTCCCCACCTGCGCATATAGACTCCTCTGAATGAGTAATAAATTCTCCACATACTGAACATCTCCAACTAAAATTGTCAGTGATGTACACAAATACTCATATCCTGAGTTTTAGGTGTGTTTTTATTCATTATATTTCATGTAGCATATCAATAATTAGGTCTTTATACAGAGACCACAATTGCTTCAGTGTGAAGTGTGAAGTGTATGGTGTGCATTACACCTTTTCTTTCCTGTTTAAGCCCCTCCATCATCACCAGGCTTGAGGTTGTAGTAAAAGTCTAACTCAGATCATATAAAGGGTCATTGTGTGAGCTGAGGCCACATCCAGAGCTTTCTCTCTTTCTCGTTCTCTCTTTCTGTGTGTCCAGCTGCTGAAACAGCTGTGTGTCTGTGTCGGTGTGTGCATGGGGTGGAGAATAAAAACGGTCTTACTTCCTCTCCTCTCAGCATGCCTGCCTTTTGACTGTGGAGCTCGCTGAGGGTCACTGAATCCACTCAAAATAGACATCTCTAGACAGCTGCCTTTGTCTACCTATGCCAGGAAACAAGAGACTGAAAATCCTGAAGTGATGTTGTTACACTTGAGAGAATGCATTAAAAAGTGAAATGTTCAATGTGCCTTACAAGGACAGTAGCTGTACTTCCAGAAACACTTCATTGTCATTTGACTGGAAATTTCTGCATTTTCAAGTCAGTGAGGTGAATAAAAAAACAAGTCAGTTTTTCCTTCCATCTGACCTCCAACTCCCCAACGGTTTGCAACACCAGTTGGAATACATTTGTATGTGAAACTTCCCTGTTGTTCTACCACTGGTGACTAAATAATAGATAAGACAGGCTGGATGCATATTATTATAGCAAGGTCATCTACATTAAAACAGCACACATTCTCCACAGTCAGAGCTGCAGTCATTCTTATTCTGTTTTATTTCTTCACTTCACTCCCTGGCTTTATCTTGTACCCTTTCCAATCTAAGGTCATGACCATTAAATGAATGTTTACTGTATAATCTCACTCAATTCCATTCTGCTCTCACATGCTGCAAGAGACAGCAGTGGAGCCATGAATGTCTCTATCAGTGTCAAGAGGAAACCCAGAGTCTGAGCTCTAAAGCTTTATTAATGTCTTCAACAACCAGGGAAATCATGTATTGCACAAATACATTACACAAAGATGGACGCCTATCATTTTAGTAAACAAGGAATCAACGTTCTTGACATTCTGAGTCTTGGTACAGAACACAACACTTAATATAGACTGGCTCCTGGCCAGTTTATTTCCTCCCCCACTGCTCATTTCCCCAACCAGCCTCCCTTAAAAAACCAAGGCAGATAATCAGACGTCTCCCAAGCATCAATTAACAAGCTGGAAACCACACCGTCCAAGCATGGCGATCAAATCTGGTGTGTGTATCCAAACAAACTCTCACATCCAACTCTGAAACTTTAATAGTCTCATTAAATACGCGCTCATATCCCCCCATGGTGCTGAGACTCCTTAAAAGCGGTGCACAACTGTTTCGAGATGATTAATTAAAAGATGCCATTTCATATAAATCTCTAATTGGCATGGGGAACTCATTATTAATGCCCCCATGGGGAATAATATTGGGGAATGAAGGATTTGGAGATAAGCCTGGCATGTTAGGATGTAATCATACTAAAAGATTCTCTGAGCAGGTGAAAATTTCAGACTTAATGAAAGGAAATTACTGGTAAAGATGAAGGGTCTGGTTTGTTTCATCAATAAACACAGTCAATAACTCATTTTTAGAAAAAGAGCCAGTCAATTTACATGGCAGATAACCAAAAATTGACTTTTTTGTACAACCAAAACTCTTTAAGAACATTTAGTAGAGGATACTTTGATGATTTTCTGTGTAAACTGCTGACTGTATTACTCAGAAATAATCATTCTGTCACTGTGTAATAAAAAGAAGTTCCATTCACATTTAATCCTTGTTTTCTTAAGTTTGTTGCTAAAAAACTGCACAAAAGATACTAGACACTTCCAAAGTCATGGGCAGAGTGCCTGAGTATTCACATCCTGCTGAAGAGTAACTGCTCTTATTTATCACTGCTTTGTGCAAACGGCTCTCATTCATCAAAGCTTTTGGGTCCAGTAGCTGGAACAGATTCAAAGGTTTGCACAACTGCCCCAAAATCCTTTAAGAAAGCCATTTATCTTTTGCCACTCCCACAATGATGTGACAGACATATTGCTTTTTATCTCTAGACAATGCATCATTACTCTTCTCCATCCCTGCTTCATTGTATCCTGCTGTATGGTTTAAGGTTAACTACCTTAAGGAGAAAACAAGAATTACCTAAGGAAGGATTCTGGCCAATGTGAAATGCTGTTGGTGTGGTCTAACACTATTTTAATCCTCACAGTTTTAAAGCATCTGTGCTTATAGATCATTTATTCATGATCCCTTGGTGCTGCTGTCATACATATGGATGACAAACAGGTGCTTCAGCATCAATTAAGCATTCAGTCCTCAGACAGACATGCAACACACAGACACACACACACACACACAGACACACACACACACACAGAGGTTTCTAACGAATGGTGGCTTTAATTTATTTTCCAATATTTATTCAGCGACATTAGCATATTACCAAAACACCTCATTCACCGTTCCACTCTGCAGCTCCACTCTGCAAATCTGAAAGCTTAACATATTCAGTAGATGGCTATCTGCTCATTAATTTTGCACTCACACAGCGCAGTCATTTCAGTCTTGATGAAGTAATATAAAAATGCAAAGATTTACACAGCCTCACTATACCCCTGATTCATTTGCCCTCGGTCTGATTAAATGAAGATTGCTCCATTTCTTCTATGAGGCAAATAAAAAAAGGTTCATTTGAAGGACATTCTACTCTGACATCCTTGTCGCAGCTTACTCCAGGCTTCTACACTGGCTGTAGTCTTCATGGATCTAAAAGGATATGGCCAACTCCCCTGGGTTTGAGGGGCCAAGCTGTCTGAGGGCAACAGAGAGGTGAAGTCTTTTTTTGGTGTCTTCCCAGTGTTCCATCGTGCAAGAGAAGAGTGGTCAATGTCACGCTCGATTTCCGCCAGCTTCCTGCCTGACACATCTGGCTTTGATAAACAGCTGGCTAACTGGAACTGAAAGGGGTTTTTTGGAGAGAGCTATAGGAGGAGGGGTGGATATGAACTGACTGCACTCTTGGCTCATAACCTAGTCTTTAGAAAACATTTAAGAGAGTGTGTGTGATATCAGGCCAGCACTGGGGTTTTTAAAAGTGGCTTAGTCTCGTCTGTAGACCAGCCTGATCCGGCCCGCTCCATCACTGCTTACTCATTATAATCCAATCAAACAGAACAAATCTGGTTTTTCATCAGCAGACTGATTCTTTAGTTTTTGGCTTTAATGCAATACTCATCAAATATCAATTCTTTGAAAGAACTATTAATAATCCTTTAAATCAAATAGTATATGAGCAGAATTACAATCAGAGATGCAGAAAATATCAATTAGATGTTTTATACAAAGAGTTTTTTCCTTAAATTAGACCAAAGCTGCTGTGTCATATAGAATTTCTGTCTATGTAAGTTAAAGTAAAAAGACATCAGTACCACAACCACATTTTATACAATCGATTTAGTAAATAAAGCAAGTTGACATTAAGAAAGTTTGTTGCGGTATGTGGAGAGCTGGTAAGTCTCACTTTACCACATGTATACGCTCACATCCAGGCCTGTCACTTCCTGTCTCACTAGATCTTCTCCTTATATCAGACCAGAGGTTGCAGCAGAGCTGTAAAAAAAAAAAAATTCATTCCCACAGAGTCTCTCAGTAAAGAACATGGCAGTGTATCACCCTCTTTTCTTTATGAGACATGGAATAAGCAGGAAAAAGTTCCTTCATTATGTACTTCATTGTCAATATGAGAAGAATACTACTACTGTAGTTTGTAGAACAACATTGTGGTAAGATATAAAACCTTTCTCAAAAAGAAAAATGATTCTATATGCACAATTTCACACCTATAGTGAGAAACTCCACTAAATATTGCCTAAATTGCCAACTTTGTTCAGTTTGCTGGTGAAGACTTAAGGCCTTCTTTATTTTGGCTGAGCTGCTGGAAAGTAAACAGGATGCTCATTAGACAAACATCATCACTGCAGCAGGCTGCAAAGCAACATCTGATAAACTGTACTGCTTTCTCTAGAATAATAATAGCCTGGCAGTAATGAGGTGCAACCCAGTCACGTAATGTAATGTTCTGCACGGCCATTACCACAACAGGGTACACGCCATGTAGCCATGTGTTTGAGAGCCAACACAAACTTTTGAGCTGAAATAACCATTTGTGGAAAATGCACATGCACGTGATGTTAAATGAAGAGTAAACGTGAGTGGAAAAATACCACAATGACAATGAAACAGATATCAAACAAACAGTGATGTTTAGTCATAAAGTATTTATTGGTTTGAAAGTGAAAAACAATAAATGAATAACCAATAAGCACATTTTCCTTTTCACACAATTAAAACCACCTGAATGGAACAGGACTGCATGTTCAGGCAGATCTTGTCATCGTAAGCGTAGTGCCATAAAGCATTAAGCACAACACTCAACCAGAACATACATAATTTCATCCTTTGGCAAGGCACAGTGGTAAATAAATCAACCTGGTCCACATCTCCAGTCAGAGAGAGCTGGGCTCCTGCTCGCTGAGTCCTGCTGAAGACACATATAGTTCCACAGGTGCTAGAATATGTCACTGAATGAGTCTGAATCTCCTTCTACAGTGCTGATAGTGGGAGACTGACTGTCCCTTTGGTCAGACAGCAGCTGATCTGACATTATCTCTAGGCCTCCTCCTGCTTGTTGAACAGCTCCTGTGAGATGAAATGGAAAAAGTGTGTACAATATCAGAGCAATGTGAGAGCAGGCTTTAAGATATGATGGCATAATCTGAAATATCTGCATTATAATGAGAAAGCAGTGACACAGTGGTACAGCAGACAGCAGAAAGGTCTCACAGCTCCAGGGTCACCAGTTCAGTCCTGAACTCAATTTACTGTATGCAGAAGTTCATTTATCCTCTCCGTCTCCATGCGGGTTTCCTCCCAACTCACAAAGACATGCCAGCGAAGGCAACTGCTTCCCTAAATTGCTTCCCTAAATAGGCAGCGACTGAGCGACATTATATATCAAGGGTTTATTTCTGCCTCTCATGCAGTGTTTCGGAAAGGCTCCAGATCCATGACCTTGAGCAGCATAAAGCAGTTACTAAAGACGAATGAATGAATGATGAATAAATAAATATTGAGAAGGCCAGGTTTGAGTGATAGGGTTATTCGATTAAACTGGTTTATCACAATACATCATATTATATTTGAGCAGATCATCAGGTTTAACCACTCTTTTGTATTGGGCCAAAATTTGATATATTTGTTTTACTATATAAACAACCGTTTATGGCTGTTTATGGCACCTGCTCATCTTTCCACCAGTGCTATACAAGCTGTAAAACTCTTTCAAGAGGCTAAACAAACAGACATCATTTGTGTGGAGGAGGCACGACCTGGAGGCCACGCAGGCACTTAGCCTGATCAGTGAAGCGTACACGGATGGCACAGGGACACTCCAGTATGGAGCCAGTATGAAAAGAGAGCGAGCCCTGTGACTGCAGAAACCATAAAGTGTCTGAAATCAGCTCTGATGTGGTAGAGGCTGTTACATGGTGACAGCTGCTGAGTGTTTTACAGGCCAGAAACAACCCCTTTAACATATCAACATGCTTTTAAAAAACACTGTGTTGAAGATTTAGAAGTTTTTAGAAAAGGTGTTTTGTGTCTAAAGCATTACATTTAATTTAAGTTTATTCTCACTTATTAGATCTTTCACACAGAGCATAACGCAATTAAATTACAGACTGCACAGATTTTGGCAAATCAGAAAAACACTGGCATAGAAGCAAGAGGAAAGAGTTGGCACTTGAAGGATTTACTGGATGATTAGGAAAGAAAATAGGAAAGATGAATATAAAGACAACTCTGCAAGCATGTATAGAAATAATGATTATAAAGTTCAGGGAGCACAGAGCTAAATAAAAAAAACTTCAACATTTTTGTGAAGTGTATTCAGAATGACTTGTTTGTGTTCCTCAGATACAATATCCAGAATATATCATACTTATGCATAGCAGGTCTTTGACACTTATTTTTGCTTGCAAGTAAAAAGAAAAAGCTGCCAGCAAACCACAAAATATTTGGTTAGTGCTCTGCATTTGGTTCAAATCAGGGTGAGTTCTGAAATCGGACAGAGATGTCATCTAGTCAAGGGGTATGAAATACTACATAAATAAAAGAGATCTAGAAGGATTAATAGGAAAATAAACTTTATACTGTATAAAGACGTTAAAATGGCAAACACTGTAACTATACCCAGACAGCATGGCAATGACTTCAGAAATGTTTAAAAGCTGAAACCAACGTAATTCCAGATCTATGCCTTTGATAGTACTCTGAGTGCACATAGGACGCCAACAAGGAGGGAGTGTGTGAAATGGTATTGGCAGAAGGTTCAGAGGAGAGCAAGGCCTCCAGGAAGCACACTGCACCATCCATAAGCTGCACACTCTGAGGCTTGTTTGTAAGAGCAGATGGACAAAGTTCAGGTCTGTTTCCTGTACAAAAATACTGGGGGCAACAAACAACAACATCTAGTATGACTACAGCACCTCAGGGTGAAGGTGAGAGTGAGAAATCCAGTGTGTGTGTGTGTGTGTGGGGGGGGGGGGTTGCTTATGAGTAAGAAGGATGGAGTGAGTGGGTGTTGGACTGATGGAATCAGAACTTCTTTGAAGGTTGAAACACATGAAAACAGCCTTCAGCTATTCAGATCCAAATAGCCTTGATAATGGTGACAGGGAGCATTAACTAGCATTCAATAAAACTGTCATAAATATGTTTCTAAAGATACTTTTATAGCTCCATTAGAGACTATCATATAAGGGAATGAATGAGGGAGAGGAAGCTTATTGTTTGAAAAGATTTCCCAGTATCACTGCTTCAAAGAGGAGTCTCTTCCCAGGCAGCTGCTCACCTCTTCAGCTAGCTCTGGCCTTTTTGCGGCTCCTCTCGAGACTGCCGTGACGCCCAGTGGCCTGCCAAGTGTTTGAAGTCTGAGTGCAAAGGCAATGATTTCACTTTCTATGTGGGCCTTAGCAAATATTCACAGCTGTGCGGAAGGATCCGAACAGAACTGCAAAGACATCTAGAATAAAGTGAGCAGACAGACACTGCTGAGAGCAGGGCGTCCTCAGTCGAGGAAGAGACCAGACACTTTAATATTTCTAAGATGGGCTCTCTGTTTTTATAATTAGGAATGTGCTTATGAGTGTGTTTTGAAGACATGCTGAAACTAAGAAACATTTGTTTCCATTTTTCTTTGGAATTGACTCTAGAAGCAGCTATTCTGAAAACTTCCATTTGGAACAATGGGCCAGATGTTCACCCAGTTGTGAACCTTTTGTGGAGCCAGGAAATACCTGGAGACAAATTCTACCTAAACTACCAACAGATAAAACTGCAACTACTCATTATATTTCTTTACAAATTACACGTAAATTAATTATCACAGTCCAAGCTGGAAAAAAGAAACAGCCCTTTTCAGGTCATGACATTTAAAAATATACATACAGTATAAATATATAAATATTTGTCCTGTAACTCCTGTTAACTTCAGGAGTGAAGATGCTACCCTGATTCTTACCTATAAAGACTGCATACTGTCAAGGAACTGGGGCTGCAAACATTTTGTCCCTCTATCATGCTGAACAAGTGGATGAGATGCCTTACATCTTAAGAAGCGATATAGCTCGGATGTGGCCGTCCTGTTTATTCTCATATACTGTATACAATAACTTATTATGATAGGCTCCCATCTACAGATATGAAAATGCTTCTCCACAGGAAATAGCTGGAAAGTGCAGTGTTAAATTTATTCCCATGCTCTTACTGCTATTAGGAAACTCATGAATGTCTTTGAAGTGGCTGTGCAAATAGTTTAATGCATGCCAAGGCTCTATTTGAAATTTGTTGAGTTAGACCAAAGATACAGTATGACATGCCATTCCTTCAACAAAAATAGATCTGTACTGCACCCACTTTGCATCAAACAGCAGAGCCAGACAATAATGAATATAGAAAGAAATGTGCAAAGGATATCAGATATCAAAAGATCAACTGTCAATAAAATGTTATCTGTATTTACAAGGCATGAAAAGTACAACCTGAATTAGAGGCTTCCAGGCCATGTCTGTGTGCATATATTTATTTCAGAGGGCAAGTCATTCTATCCCTTTCCTGATCATACACCTGTTGACATGAAAAGCAGCTCACAATTTTTACTATCTTATTTAGTCTCCTCTCCTCTAATTTAGTCACCTCTACTTTTCTTCAGGACTATGCAAACAAACAGAATTATATATGCCAAAATGGACAGAAGGGCTGGTTCTGAGGTTTCATGCAGGAGGACAGGTGGTGTGAGAATTTCTCATCTGTCAGCATAACTTTTAAATGTCACGCTTTGGATAAAAGGAAAAGATAACGCAGGTCAAAATGTCCAACTACTGGATGACCTTGAGGTGAGAAAGGCCAGGTGCAATGCCAAGAATAAAAGAAGACAAAGAATGAAAGACATCAGCAACAGCTGGACATGTTCCAAAGTGGTAGAGTATGAGAAAGGTCTGATTCAAGTCTGCAACTGTGTTTAATATCTGAGAAGACACACAAGCTTTCTGTGAAGCTTTCTATAGTATTCTCTCTAAAGACACCTGCAAACACTTAAGCATGTTCTCCACCCTGTTCCAAGCTTTCAGCACTGACAGATGAGTCTACCCCCACTCTCACTCTCACTCTCCCCCGGTTTACTCTCTCGCCCTCTGCTCTTCTTTCTCTCCTCCTTTCTTTTCCAGCTTCTAGTGTGGGAGCATGAGTGTGTGTGGGATTGTGGTATAAGACTGTTTAGTGCTCGTTTTGAGTTAAAGCCTGTGGAAGGTTTCTCTTTAGGTACCGTTTGATGGACCCTTTTTTGTTGTTGTTTTAACCAGAGCTCAGAGCTGAGAGAACAGTTAAATGACGACAGGCGCTGTGCTATGCTGAAACAATAAAAATGAGAATGAAGTCACTGCCAGAATGACTTTTGCTGGAAAAACATGTGAAAACAATCAGGACATACCAAACTATTTACAGAATACCTTTATCCATGTCCGCAAAGCAGACAGCTGTGTCATTCAAGCTCCTTCTATGGTGGAGCAATTCTGAGAAAAAGATAAACAAGTATGGGATAAACACGCTAACCTACTGAGTTAAAACATTAAGCACAGCACAAAGTGGCTAACAAATTGGCACCAAACACAAAGTTTCTTTGCAAAATATCAGTTTTGAGGTCTGTTCCAAAAAGGTATCTCAGGAGGAATCTTTATTTCCTGTTCCAGAGTTCCAAAGCACAAGGTGAAAAATACAGGCCACAGCTTGGCATAGAAACAGTCACAAAACACACACACAGCTTTCACCTTCCCTAAAGGCATAACTAGCTATGCAACAGAGAGAGAGACATGCTCACATTTATACTCTTCCTGCAAGCCAACACCAAAACATACCTGTAAATTCAACTCTGGAGAATAGAGCATACAAGAATTTGTAAAGTTATCTGAAATTCCTAGAATCATGGAACACGATGGATTCATTGGACAAAGCCCATGCTTTGTATAACTGTAAAACAGTAGCCAGAGAGGAGAGAGCACTTTGTCTGTTCTACTTATACTGCAGGTATTATAGTTATCATATTAGAGAACCATACAGATGAACAGAAAGCTCTCAGTAAGGAAAGCAGATTGTGGGCAGTGAACGAGGTAGTGCAGTCTACAGGGACAGAGCACAGACTTACAGAGGAGCTGCTGTTTGACCCAACAGGTAGCAATACAATGGATTTTGGTACTCTACAGGAAGTGACCAATTCGTTAGCTGTCTGAATGAATTTGAGCTGGTTCAAATGCATTTAACAGTGTTTGGCTCAGTGTATTTACCAAGAGATTACAGCATGGAAAGAAGGGAGAGTGCAAGTTAGAACACGCAGAATGTATCAAAGTTTAAACTGTAAGTGGCCATGTGATATGGGCCTCAACAATATATTGTCAAAATACATCTTGAACACCTCATTAGGAACTGACCTAAAAACCATTGGGAAATGATTTGGAAAAGTTTGAGCTTTTTCCTGAAGGTCTATTCCTGAGCAATGCGTTGCACCTACTTAGTAGTTTAAGACCAGAAGCATCTATGAAGAGATGGAGGAGCAGTGGTGGAGCAGTTTGGAGGAGCAGGGAGAGCAGGAAGGGGTCATACCTAGAGTACTGGGAACCCATCAAACTTCCTAACCCCTAAAGACAGATTAAGTCAATCAAAGATCTCAATGGCTCACTTAACTAATCCTTTTCTCCTTGCTTGTTTACACCACTGATGAGCAAAACTTTAAGGACTTCTTATTGAGCCATTGTGTTGCAAAGTAACCACCCCCTCTTCCTTTTAACCAGGTCCTACCTCTGAAACTAGAGGGGACACAATACCAAGAGTGCTAATTGAAAGTCAGGGGTTGTGACCTTTCAATATAGGGCCACACAATCCCACCCAGCTCCCCAGAGAGGAAAGAGGCTGCACCAGGTTAGAGGGAGAGGGGCTTGGGTTCAGATCAGAGCCAGAATTTTGTGGAACATCCCTTCTGTCCTGCAGAACTCCCACTGATAGAGGTATTGGGGAAAGGCAGCTGTGTGAGTGGAAAACTCCAGCATCAGGAGTAAAGAGGATTTGCATTTAGCCAAAGAGTGCTTTCATCCACCCCTGCACTTCTCTTTACATGAGCTCACGTCCATACAGGGAGGGCCATGGAGGGGAGGGTGAGAGAGGATGGAAGAGTGTCCCTAAAAGCTCCCTTTATCTGGAGATGGTCAAGGAGAATGTATGTAGTGTTGGCTTCAGAGAGAGCGCAAACCGTGCATGAAGGAACAGAACCACCATGTGGAGGGCTCAGTGGCCGAGGCCATGCCCTCATAAAACGAGGTCAAGGAGTGGAAGGGGAGAGGGTTAGCCAGGCCATTGCTTAGGGTCAGAGACAGTGAAGGAAGAAATCTTATCCATCTTCATCATGAGGGAGGGGTGGCTTGTTTAAAAAGGGCCCTCTATAAGACAGGTAGTGTCAGTGTCTCTTCAAAGGTCAGTCATACTATTTCTGGAGAGCACAAGCTATGTCCCAATACTTCTCACAAGCCATAGTCTGGAAAAGACATTGAAATTCCCCAAGCATGAATTTCCTGACTGATATTTTAAAAGATATTGCTTGAGCAGAAAAAATAAGTCTAGGCTGAGCAGCAGACTTACACAGAGGCAGTATGTATCTGTTGTAACTCTCATACATATACCTACTCTATCGAGGGAGAACCAAACTCTGCTGTTAAAGGCTTGTGAGCTATAGTTTTGGCAACACAGTGTAACAGGATATTCAAATATAAAACCTTCCACCCTTAATGCTCAGCATGCCTTTTTTAATAGGTAGTCCAATGCATTTAGCAGAAGTGAAATCAATCAGTGCTTATAGAGTAACATGCCAAAATGGGGCCACTCACCGAGCACTGCTGTAACCCACCGCTTTGTACTAATGGTTATTTTTAGAGAAGTGGGTTGTGTATCCCAAGAGGACCTGAGGGACGTTCAGAGACCAGGCTTCAGAAAAGATGGAGCAAAGAAGAAAGATTTCACACAGAGTAATTTCAATAAGGTCAAACCCAAAGGTGAAATGACTCTGAAATCAAGTCAGGGCTTGAAATGAGGCACAAAGCAACTTAAGAAATATCATTTAAAGCAATACATAATAAATATTAATAAGTCACTTAGCAGAAGGTCATAGTCTGTTTTGAAGAACACCACCAAACCAAGAACAATACTAAACTGAAAAGTGAATTACATTCTAAAAACTCCACCACTGCAAGCAAAAATCCCAATGTGTTTTTACTGTGCACTGTGAAAGACTGTGTTTGGAGACAGGAAGTCCATCCAAAATCAATCACCCAAACCACCCAAAATAATTCTGCTTGTGAGTGACTGGACCAAACTGCTGGGGGACCAAACACAATTATGATTAGACCACATACTGTATGTTCAATTTAAACATCACAGATTTCATTTCACTTTTATAGTCTTCTTCAGCCAAAACCTATTTATTTATAATACATGTATAAACGGGTTGTTCTTCAATTTGGACAGAAAAACACTAATATGTCAATGAAATTGTAAATGGTGCCAAAATGAGCCTCAACAATCACAAGTTCTGTATTTAAAGTTCTTAACAGTGCAACATGCAATAAAATTAATGACAAGATAATTCATCAATATCGTATATATATATACAGAATACTGTGCAATATCACTGCAATGCATCTTTTAGCTATTTCTGTTGATTCTTTCTGTAGCATTCAATGACTTTGTCCTGTAATGAATGTAGCTCAGGTATGACTGGGAATGTATATGAGCTGTAATCAGTAGAGATGCGAGAGGGAAGAGAGGATCCATGGGCAACTTGCCCAGCATCTCAACCATCTGTGAATAGAGGTGCATCTGTCCGTGGAGCTCTAATTATTAGCCATGGGGAGGAATGGGAGGGAGAGAAATATTTAGCATAGAGCAATATGCCAGGTATTTGCTTCTGACTGGTATATCTTTTGCAATTATCAGTGTAAAAATAGTGTTGTGCATTCAGTGTGAAATGATATAGGATCAAGATGTAGTTTAATAATGTTTAGAAAAGGGTGTGAACATCAAGGGTTGTGAACCGTTAGCATACGAGAGTATAATCCTTAAACAGAAACATCCCTAATCTCTACATTTAGTCCACAGTTAGTATTCTCCATCTTCGACACAAGAAGTGATATTCACAGTGCTAAAATATATTATACAAGCATGCTAAAACTCAATAGCTGAGGCTGAGTGCTGCAGCAGATGCATTAAAATGCCCCAATCAATTGACGGCTCATTCAGCATACAGTAATTTAATTTCGTCCCTTGTAAGAAACAAAATTTAATTATGAGCCAGATGCTGCACTGTATCAACTCAGGGCAAGAACACATTATAGCCTCCATGCTTATAGCTATTTAATTACCTCAAATCTCATTGATGTCCAAGAAAACTATTGATGCAATAATCCAGTGTCTTCAGAAGGTCACTGAAGGTGACTATTATCAAAATAAGGTGAGGGAGTGCATATGACATAAATTAAAAGCATTTGTTCATCATTAATAATGTTTCAAAAATAACTAGTAAAAAGGGATGTAACAGATTTATAGATAAAGAAACAGAAAAGGACTCCTCAAAATGTTCTGATAAATCCTGGCTAAAGAACGAAGGTTATGAGAATATTCTGTAGAGCCAGAAACAAGATGTGTTCACATGTGCAGCCAATCTTTTTTCCACTTCAGCTAAGCCCAATTTCTGTGATAGATTTCACATATCTGTAATAACCATTCAGGCTTTTATATGTACAACTTCTGAATTCCCACAAATGCTTAATGAAAAAGCTACTAGACGTAATGTCAGATCAAGAAAAATACAGACAAGTCCAAAGAGTGATGTGAGGAGGGACAGTTACAGTAGAGGATCCTAGCAGGGGGCTGTGGCTTGCTGAAGAGCTGGGCATATGTGACAACGCTGATGGATTCAAGATGCTGGTGTGAGCTGTGGAGAATTAGACTAGTGCCAGAGCTTTGACAGGGGGCCGGAGCCTGTTCCACACCATGAGGAAAACGGTGAAAGAGTGAGAGAATAACAGTGTGTGCGTTCATATGTGTGTGTGAAAGAGAGAGAGAGAGAGAGAGAGAGAATAATACAGTCTGTGTTTTTTTTTTTTTTTTAGGAAGAGAGGTCTGGGTGTGTGTGAAACGAGAGAGCGCGAGAGAGAGAGAGAGAGAGAGAGAGCGAGAGAGAGAGAGAGAGAGAGAAATATAATAATGTCTCTGAGAAACAGAGGGAAGAG
>JAOTRN010000002.1:12770030-12818466 GCA_028566695.1 Bagroides melapterus
ACACACACACACACACAGTCAAACCTGACAGGGTACTTACCATCCTGTCAAAACAAGCATTTAAGATAATAATCTGTGGAGACGGCACTGCTGATCTACAACAGAGGTGGAATGACAAACAAAATACAAAAGATCACGCTTCTTTTTCAGAAAGTACGTTACGGTTAACAGGTGTGGGCAAAGACTGAGCGTTGGGAAATGGATCCTAACCATCTCCTGCTAATACTTGGTGTCTAATATATTGTTGAATTTAATCACTTTGTGCCTTTGGGTGATTTTGAACAATGGTGTTTAGCCGTTTAATCTAATGTCATGGGCTTGTCAGGTCAGCATAAAGACGAAGACTTTCATAGTGCTTCTATAATGCTGGTATTATAACTCAAGCCACATTGTTATCTCATCAATTTGATATATATATATATATATATATAGAGAGAGAGAGAGAGAGAGAGAGAGAGAGAGAGAGATCTATACAGCCTATACAGCCTTGTGTTCTACTGATTCCTCCACTAATAGCAGTAGAGTTACATTTACAATGTACAATTGCACTTTGGAGAAAACATGACATACAGCCAGATCTAAGACTGAAGGGTTGGATGTTCCTGCCATTTTTAATGTCTATGGATTTTTCCCAAAACAGAAACAGACCAAAGAAAATATTTCTCAACACACAGCAGTCAGCAGTAATTCCAGATAAGCCTGTGTTTGTCTGCTGTTATGTTTAGCATGAGAAGACCTTTCTCTACATTTCTCTGTTGTTTTAAGTGAATGACCTACAGTGGACATGCTTCTCTGGCTTCGAGAGCAAGCAGCAATCTGGAGTCAAAACAACTACGGAAGAGAACATTTCATGACACTAGGGTAATACTACTTCTGTGATGCTTTTTAAAATACTATGATTTAAAAGCAAAGCGAGGCTTGGTCTGACAAAAACCGGATTGTTTATTCTGTGTTATTTCAGAAGTTTTGACCCGTAAATTCCAAATACTGGTGCTGATTGGGGAACGGATGAATGTTTGCCAGACAGGCAGAAGATGAAGGCCAGCTTTGGTTTGGTTTTTGTTTACTTTGTCTGGTGGGGTTTATTATTGTTCCTTTATTTCCTGTTTTAATAGGAAAACACAGTACAATCCTAGATTTAACTTTAGGCTTTGTCTCATCCTGTCTGCAGAGCACCAGGGGCCCAGGAAGTGTTGACAAGCATGCGCCAATAGTGTCAACAGCTCTCTGCAAAATGTGCCACAAGGGAACATGCCATGTTTGTACTTCAAGCTTTTCAAGCATGGATCCAATTAAGAGATTACACTAGACATGTAATCACTGTGAAAAAAAAATGCTTGTGATATTGATCAACAGTTGACTATAAATCCGTATCGAGTCAAAATTACTAGATTTATTTATACAAACCAAAAATAGATTTAAATCTTGGCCAGCAGCCATAAGAAGAGTTGTACTGCAGTTGTGCATCTTTCAAAACAAACTGGAGAACAGGCATCCATGGACTATGTAAATAATCCTCTCTCATCTTTGTTTAAAAGGACCTCCATGAGAAGAGCCTAGTGCTGGGAGACACTGTGTCAGCTTGGGCTTTGGCCCCCTTTGTTTGTGCAGGACTGCTGCTGACGAAGAAACATGAGAGCTCTTCTCACTGCTGGTGCAGAGGAAAAACATTCAGAACTGACTCTTCTATCGAGCCATCTCAGTGTTAGAGGGCTGTCTGGTATAAGACATGACAGAATGTTGAATAGCTTTTGCTTCATTTTAAGAGGAAGTGAAAATTTCGAGCATATGCAAAATCTGTACCCTGAAGCCACAGCTAGTGACATGTACATGTGAATAATTTTACCTAAATAATGAAATCTGTAACATTATCTAGGAACACAAAGCAAATGGAATTTACGATATGTAAATCAAGCTTAAATTAAAGCAGCTTTAGTCACGCCATTATAACAGTGAACAGCCTGAAGAAGTGACAGTGGGGCAGAGCGTTGGAGCGTTAATGACAGCATCAGCAGAAGAAGCACTGCCGTGACACACTACACATCACACTTATCAGCAATGCTCACGTTAACAGAGAAACTTGCATAGCACAAATGAATGAAAACTTTTTAATCAGCATGGGCTGGTAGAGGTAACTGTGGATCTGTCTGCACATACATGTGTGTTTGTACCCGTACACCTCCCTTCCTGCTCCTCACACGAGGTCCATATTTCACTCCTTCACACAGAGCAGCCTTGTGTTCCACTGATTCCTATTTGGGCCCCAATTTCCCATTTACAGACCATAAAATTTTATTTTTACATTTCAATACAAGAGAGTGTATACAAATCATCTGAGAAATCAAGCCATAAAATTCCTGTCAAATTTCCTATATGAGGCAACTACCAGCAGAATAAATGTGAAATGGTACAGAACAATAATATTTCAGAAATCTGCTGCCTGACATTGCTTTAAGCTAATATTAATTTATTAACCCTGTCCACATAAAGTTGATTTCTCCAACCTATAATCACGCCCAGACTACCAGTTCCAGACCCCCGTTATATAAGCACCTTTAATTTACTTTTTTCTCCCCGATGTCATAGCTTTGGCTAAACTAGGCCGGCTGAACAGAGAGGCCATTCTATGCGTTCCTGCTCTCGGAGTGGTAAATAGAGAGATAGCTATCTGAGAGCGCAGCTGGGTGACGGGCACACACTGGCCGAATCATGTCTGCATTGATTCGAGCGCATGGTAGCACACTGTAGTCTTTCTCACAGAACACAATCGACCCATCTGCAGAAAAAGCAGAGGAGCTGATTGCTGGCACAGAGGGCTTGATTGTCAGACAAGATTTTGCATGGACTTGGTGCGTGACTAAACAAGATCAAACCTGTGTATTTACAGTACGCAACAGGACCGTATAATTCAGCAAAGAAATCAGGCTATTTACCCTACAGTAAACAAAAACAGAAAAACATGCCCAAACATATACAATATTTGGAAAACCTAATGCAAATGAAGCAACAGGATAGTGACACCCCTTGGGATGCTATATATAGCACTGGTCATGGTTATCTTCACTGCCTGTCCAGAGCATTAGGATAATTGAGTGGAAACCTAATAAAAAGCTTAACAATAGCACTGTGTGTCCCGTTCACACTCGCTTTAGTACAAACAAGTGCTCCCTCACGCTCACATGATACTGGAGGAGAGGGAGAACAGCACAGCGTCTGGGCTAATTCAAAAATAAATGGAGGCATTGAAATGCAGGTGGAAGCTTGGTCTTCCTGCTCTTTTCACTGGTGCGTCAAATTACAATGACATGAAAAAGGGAGGGAAAAAAACTCAGCACCAGAGCAACACACAGGACACGTTGACGATCAGAAAGCCTTCTGCTTTGGTCATGACAACTGTGCCACCACTATACAATGAACATCAGTAATGCTGGAAAAATAAATATGCAGAAAAATGAAGTACATTATGGACTGCTAAATATCAGATCCCTGAGAGGGATTTGCTCTATGAATCAGCATTAAGGAAACAGAGGAACTCATCCTGGTGGAGGATAGGAGGAGAATGACATTTTGGATTTGAGCCTATAGCTGAGATGTATTTTAGTAAAGCACAAGCTTCATAACTCCATATGTTCATAACTACGTGTATATAGGTCCTGCCTAAGTACAAGAAGCTCTATTCAGAACTTTACCATCTCTCTCTCTCTCTCGCTCTCTCTCTCTCTCTCACACACACACACACATACACACACACACCACATATAAGACAAGTATTTATTCACATATGTTCCCTTGGCCTCTTGATTGCTTCACACTGGCTGAGCCACAGAGGCACAGTCTGTCTCAACAGCTGATTTCTAAAAGTTGACTCAAGTAGCTACAAACCAGACTGGTCTTGCACAGTGGAATGTGATCTATGAGTGGACAATCTGCCCCACAGTGACTCCACTGACCTTAGGAATAAAACAAAAGGACCGCATAACAGCTACAAGCACACAAACACACTGCCATCTTTAGTCTGAAGTAAGAATTGCACCTTTGTCCTCCCCAGTTTGCCAGAGAACATAAGCTCTACACATGCTTCATAACATGAGAAAGTTTTAAAGTGAATCCAAAATGTCTGTGATGTTGGCTGGCTGCAGTAGGTTTTTAACCGTTCCCAAGAATTTATAAGTGAACGGATCACAAGACAAGCTAAGCACGCATGTTGAACAGGTTATAGGTCCAGTCCATTTTTGGTAGTCCAAAGAGTTCTCTTCATGCGAACATCCGCAGTATTTTATTTCTAGACATTACTGAATTATCTTTATAAGGGAATGGTTGATTAAATGATTGACAGGTATGTGGTTTATCGTTCTGAACAGTTTAAGTTAACTCAAGTTATAGTCTTGCAAAGTAAATGTACAAACAGTTTCGGTTTCTGGAATCTAATAAAATAATAATTACTGTGTTCAAACGACACTCACGTTCTTACCAACTTGGCTTTAAATTATTTGAGGCTTGAGAGTACACATGGTAAACAGAGTGAGCTTGCACATTCCTGGCATGAAAAGGCGTGCCTGTAATGAATATGGGCCTGCTTCACTACAGCACAGACTCTGGCTCTAATGTGAATCTATTGCTCAAAGGTGCAAAAGATGCTGCTTTTTAATTTGCCTGTATTTTGGCTCCATAACAACAAAGCAGCAATCAGTGGAGCCATGTTGTCCCTTGTGTACACTTTACACAACCTACAGCTTGTATTTAAGATCTTTTTGTTTACTAAGGCTAGGGTTAAAATTATGTGTAGAAATTAATGAGCTGCAATAATAATTATATCAATAGAAATCCCTCACGTGAATAGTAAGACATATGCGCGCGTGTGTGTGTGTGTGTATGAGTTAGAGTGTTATATAGAAGGTATCCACGCAGATTTCATGGAACATGCTCCACTATAATCATCTGTGCAAATTATACACATAAGTAATCACTGCTTCCCAACTGCCCATCAAATATGGATCCATTTAGGTCTTTTAGGCCTAATAATATGCAATAACGGACATAATTGTGGTTCACGGCAAAGCTGCACAATAGTACGTGGTAAAACATTTCCAGGTAAAAGTGTCCAGCTTTTCTAAAATTAAGTGGATCAGCTGATCATGACCATGACATGCATGTAGTGTGTGTAGGTTGTACCTGGCTCCTCTGTGCTTCTATATTGCTTCACCAGTATTGGAGTCGGTCTGTTTACTAACGGTCGAGGCTCAGCAGCCTATAAAAGACAGATTACAATGAAATAGGATGCCAGGGGATGGGAAAGAAACCTACAAAACGTTTGGAAGAATTTAGACAAGAAAAACATGGGGTAAGATAGTGTTTTAATTTTGCCCTTATGGGCATTCCACATATGCAGTTCATCAGGAAACACAGCTTAATGAATGACACATACATGGCTACAGGTCACAATTAATAAATAACTAAAAGCACATTTTTGATGAAGTCTGCTTTTAAAAATAAAGAATAATCTTTACAGTAAACAATGATGGCACACCACAGTCTAGGACAAATGAAACTAGCAACAGATAAAAACATGTACTGGAAATCTGGCACAGGGCCAGGAACTGAATAAGAAGTACACGCCTGTTGATGTTCATGGTCTGCTGGCTGTAGGGTAGATGCAGTAAACGAGTGAAGACCATGTGGAGACTCTGTGTGCTCGGCTGATAGGGAGACGTTTACTGACAGCCCACCATTCTTAGAGACTGCACCTTTTTCACCTAGTTTCCATAGAAACACCAACATAGAAACACAAAAGGGAGAAATTAATGAAAAGCCTGGCGGCATCTCTTCCCAATGAAATAAGAATAAATTTCATGAGATGTGACATATGGCTACCGACCATAGCAGACTGAAACGATGCTGAGGGTATATACATAAATGCTACGCATGTAGCTCTTATTAACCACACAGCACAAAGCCAGTCTTATTTTCACCCCAATATAAGTACCGCTAGACGGAGCATATGTTTATAGTGTCTTAAATGTGAATTTGGCTGTAATTTTTTGTCATGTAGTACAAGCTTAGACTGGATCCAGAGCCTCAGTTGCCAGAGTCAAGAAAAAAAATAGTTTTAAATTCTCTTGCAATCAATAACGCCCTCTTGTCTGTGCTCCTTGAGTACGAGTATGTTTTTTTCTGCTTTGGCACCGCTGGTCTCTAAGCAACATTGAGTCTCTTTTTTTCACCATGAGGAGACTAGAGTAGCCTCAGTGTAAGGTAAATATTGGTTTAGGCCAACACAGGAAGAACACAGAAATCCACAGTGAGGGTTCCGTTGCACGGCGCTCATAGCTCACAGTTTTGGTCTCAACACTTATGAACGAAGCTCAGACATACTCTTAGCATCAAAGAAACAGATATATAAACATACAAAGACACAGTCCACTCTGTTTTACACAGTACATGAACCAAAAAGGCAAATCTCGTATTGGGATTTTACATAGAAGGTTAAAACCAGTTAATGAAAAATGTTTAGTTGGACGTTATGAAAATATGCATAGATGAATGTTAGCCAACATTTACACAGGCTTTGGGAGGATGCTGGGAGCAAAAACAGAGCTCTTTTCCTCTGTGCTCCCCCAGCCTGCATCCTGATGAACTATCCAGAAATGCTGGCTTCCCCCTGAGCTCTCTACACACACACAGCACAAACATTGCTGTTCCCTCTCTGCATATAACAGCTTTAGTGTGAGCCATGCCCCATTAGATCCCAGCCCGATGAGGGCCACAAACACATGGCAGTGGGAAGAGGCCACCCAGAGGCCACAAACTATACAAACCGTATCTTGGTGGCAGAAATAACAATATTAAAAATGAGAGAAACATTTACAGTCTGTGTGCGGTCAGCCACACATAGGCTGCTTTCATAAACTCTCTAATACTTAACTTTAGAAAATATCAGAGCGAGTCTGAACTCTGCTAGGATTATGTCTGTATCATAGTGTACCTGTGTGCTGAGTTTGTGTTTGTCCAGGTGAACTCGGGATAGCGCAAGGTGACTGTTTTGCAGAGGGCTGGATAGACTGATGCTGTGAGATGAGAGAGTGTCCCATCACCACTGTCTCCTGTGCTACAGTCAGAACCGGCCGCTGACCCTCGCTCAGCTCCCCGCTGCTCTCATTATCCCTCCACCTCTGTCCAAACATAATCACGTCACTATTACTGCATGGCACATCTTCCACTTCATTTCGCATCCACATTATCCACACTAGCTTAAATTTAACTCTGTTACGCTAGTGACCCCTACTGGCAACTCAGGGTACCACTACAAAAATATAAAAAAAAATACAAGCAAAAACTGTGACGTGCAAGGAAAATGCAGAGTTCAATTTACAAACTGGTCATAAATGATGAGAGAAGAGAAATAAGCAGTAATCATACTTCAGGTTGCTGTGATTGGCTGATTGGGCCCTGCTCCATCCGGGCCAGCAGTGACAGGATTGGGTCACGGTGGGCAGAAACAAGTGGCCTTTTTGTCACCTCACCCTCACTTGGAGGATCATAATCCTGACAGCCACAGTAAAGTCACTGATCACCATTATTATTACATGTATAGTATGAACAGCACCAAAAAAAATACGTCTGATCATTTTATTTTATTATATTATTATTGCATTACTTCAAATACAGTAAGCAATATTGCTATAAATAATGAAATTACAATTTTATACTATTCATTTTTTAAGAGCAAGAGTAATACTGATCAAATATATAAAACACATTTAGCATTTATGTTAGTTACCAATATACTGTTTTTTTCCCTCTATTAAAAAATAAATCTATCATATATCACGGTATAATGCACGATCATTTCTGAATAGTTTTATAAAGAAAAATAAATAACTCATCATGTTTTTTCTGAAATGTCTATAAAAATAGACTGTAGTTCAACCAAAGTATGGCTAAAAATCACAATGGCTGTCAGTATTTTTGAGTTTTGTAATAGTTGTTTATTAGTACTTACAACAGTACAGTGTTGGCTAACTCCTTAATAATTTTTTTTAGAGTCTCATGGCTCTAGTAGTTAGATAGTTACCATATCTTGCACTCCATGCAGTGAGCTGTTGAAGCTTGTCATTAGGTTCTGCAAAGTGAAGCCCTCCTCTGCCAAAACTGCAGAGAAAATACATGAAACATGTTCTTTATGACTCAAAAGACAGGAATAGGTAGAGCTGTGTGAGTGTTAAGGGGTACACTGTTTCCAGAAATGACTCATGAGTAGTTCACTAGACAGTGTGTATTGATGTGAAGTGAATCTGAATCATGCACATAGATGGACCCTTATAGTGTGTGTGTGTGTGTGTGTGTGTTGAATAGTGTATGTGTGTAGTCTCTGACAGGATGCCGAGTACCTCTGACTGCAGCCATCTGGCCGCAGCTGAGGAGCAGCTCTCCCTCAGAGATGTGTCTGGCTGCAGTCTCTGTCTCTGTCTCCGTCTCTGTCTCTGTGATGGAGGTACTGGAGTTTGAGCTGCTCTCCTTCACAGACGGAGATTCAGGAGGAGCAGGTTCAGTATGCTCTACTGCAGCAGTCGGAGGATTCTGTTGTTTGGGGAGAACTGGAGAGAATGGATGGATGATTGCCTCTTCCTCCTCCTCACGGGCTACTGAAAGTGCACTGGGGAGAGAAAGACATGCAAACAAGAGAGATAGGTGGGGAATTACACAGTATACAGATATGTTCTCCGCCAATAGCAATTTAAAGCATATAAAGACTTGTATAATATAATTGCAAGGCTTTGGTAGTGTATTACACACTACAGACTAAAAACAATATCGAGTGGCCCATGCTAACTGTGTTAAATGCCAATGACATTCTTTCTAAAACAGAAGACCCTAAGGTTGTTCTGTTGCACTGGCCTTTTCACAAATAGTACAGCAGAGCATACTATAATAATATATTCTTAATTCAACATTTTGTCATTTCTTTTCTTGCCAAGTAGCCCACACTGTAACTTAGTACCTTTGCTGAATTTGGTTATTCCATATATTAAACTGTAACATATGAACTAGTGCAACTGGTCAGAAGTTGTTACTAAAAAAAACCTTGCTAGTCACTCTCCATGTGAGTACAGCTTTTTCTCTGTCTCTAAAAACAAATTCTGACTAAAGTAAACATGGAAACTGATGCCTCTTTTTTCTATAAAGACCTTGAGCAGATGATATTCTGGAGCCAGTCTCTATTCAGTCTCTATTGTACTTACGTGATTAGTGAAACTATAGAAGAATGATTCAGTTCCTATAGTAATTGAAGCCTTTTAGCTTCAGTTAGTCACTTAGATGTCTGCTATTTCAAGATCTATATCAACTGGGCTTCTTAGAACAGTGGTGCATTGTATAGAATCAAATTTCTATGCACAAATGTTAATAGTATTTAAGTCTGTGCTCTGAGAGAGGCGCATCATAACAATGCAATATGAGAGGAAATGGGTAGAGCCCGGTATAGAGGTTCTTATGCATGTTTACTAAATTAATGTATAATTCATTCACGTTTCTATATTTTTACCTTGACACTGGGCAATGGGGAACAACTTACACTGGTAGCGGTTGTTGTTCCTCTCCCTCACTGTGTGGTTTCTCCTCTAAAAGAGGAAGTTCTACATCATCCCATGGACGGTTTTGTGAGATTTCTGGCTCTGGTGTCTCTGTTCTACTGGGGGATGGAACTGGAGTGCATACAGGTGTATCCACTGGTTCTAGTTCTGAGAGAATGACAGTATTTTAGTGTTCTAAGGAATGTTCTTAAACATGTTGACAATAACCATAACAAACAAACAGAAAACTACAAAAAAGCCTGAACGTTTGCTTTGAATAAATATTATAAGACCTGCTAAAACTGGTTGCTGAGGTTGAGCATGCTGGGAATCTCTAGGTGACTGAGCAATGGAAGGATGCTCTGAGAGATCTGGAGTGCTGATAGGAGACAGCACCTCCCTCAGTGCTGGAGAACTGTCTGTAGCTCTGGGCTCAGGAGTGGGCACTGGTGTCGGTACTGCACTCTCCTACCACAGTGTTAAAAAAAGATGAACACACAGGTGCCTCTGGAAATCTAATCATTATTAACATCGCATCATCTCATCAACACTGGGATGATTAGCAAGAGAAATAATTTATGGAAAAACAATGTGAGTGTGTTTGCACACTCTGTTTTGTGTGAACCCATTTACCTGCTGAATGTGTGCATCCTGTGATGAAGCTGGAGCAAGAGGCTCTCTCGGTCCCTCTCTCTGGCCCAGTGTTAGGGTGATTAAGTCAGTCAGCACCTCATTCACATACTGCCGGATGAGCGCCGAGTCCACGGGTACTCCAGCGTCCACAGCCAGCTGCAGTCCGCCCGCCGTCTCCACTAAAACGTAGTAAAACACATAAGAGGCCTCCTAATCACATACTTAAATGGCTGTGATGTATCTTGTTTCAGTTCAAGATATTCTGAATTCTGAAGAAATGGTTTGGATCAATCAGTAAGGAAATATGGTAATATATGATAGTGTGAGACAAATGGTGCCACATAAATCTCCATATCTCATTGTCCAGGGCAATTTTAGGCCAGCGCCAGGAACTATCAGCATTCCGCTGACAGGCTGACATGTTTGGCTGCTAACAGGCCCACTGTGAATTATGCACAGGCCTTGAATTAAAACCATTCCACATTTCTGACCAACGTCTTTTGATCAGATTGGCCTATTGTCAGTGGGCCTCTAGCGCTGCTGGGCCCATACCCAGCACAGACCTGGAAGACTTTCTCCCTGTGAAGGCAATTTTCCATTTATTGCTAAATAAAAATGAGTGCTTAGCCAATAGAAGGCAACCGATATTAATGGAAAATCAATTACTTTGTATTAGTATCAAGTGTATGGCTATTCTTCATGTAATACTTCAAAACACAGTCAGCAATCTGCAATATTTTAAATAATTGCTAAAACTTACAGTGTAATAATTCTAACAGCAAATCAATTGCTATTTTACCTTTACTGTACTTCTACTTTGCATTACTGGCCTGTCAGCATTACTATTAAACACAAAACGCACATATTGTAAAGTAGCACTATTGGCATGAGATCTTTATTCTGAGATGTTGGAGCACTAGGATGCCCACTTCAGCAGAAGACTCCAGTCAGTCTATGAATGTGCTGACTAGGACTTGCTGCTTGCAGACTTGTAGCCTCCTCTGCAAATTTGATACATCATTGATCTTTCTATTAAACAAGAGTGGGGATTAATGAGGCGGGCCGAGAGAGTGTGGGCTGAGTTAAAGCGAGCCGAGTGAAATGGAGGAGAGGAGGAGTGCAGGGATTGAGGAAGAGTAATCTTACTTTAATGAAGAAACACCATGTCCCAGCGCTCCGACAGCTATGACAAATGCATCACTCACTTCTGTGCAAACTATGAATCAAAATTATGAGTCTGAAGAGGGAATGTCATGTTATGTGGAGTCTCCTTATTCTGCTGGTTTCCACCAGATGTCCTTAATTTTTTTTGGCATCTTGAATACAAGAGATATATTGATAACACTGAAACTAAAGGCAGATGTAGGAATTGCACTGACGCTAACAGGTGACCAGAGCATTGCAGCACTATTATGTTCTCCATTAAATACCAGGTGTCCATATCTAAGTGACATGATTTACCTGTGGTGTCTGAGGAGACACTGTCCTCCGGCTCTGAATTGGTGGCTGGATCTGTATGGACTACCTGAGAGAACATGCCACTGATCATCCTTGACATCAGCTGCTGCTCGACCCTACATAAGCAGAAAACCATCAGTCAAAATCTCTCTCTCTCTCTCTCTCTCTCTCTCTCTCTCTCTCACTCTTCTTTCTCTCTCTCTCTCTCTCACTCTTCTCTCTCTCTCTCTCTCTCTCGCTCTCTCTCTCTCTCTCTCTCTCTCTTTCTCTCTCTCTATATATATACGTATATATATATATATATATATATATATATAAACAAGGTACGTGTAAAGATTGCATTTAATATTAAATTCATCCCACGCAAAAAAAATTCCTGGCATCCAGCATGCCTGTAATGAATTAGCCTTAATGGCATCATAACATCATACTGTACTATTTGCCTTTACTCTTCTACATTTATTTGCATAATTGCACACTTGTATGTCACACAGAAATGGATATGTTTCCTTTTGAATCCACTTAAAGACTCTTTCTTATGTCACCTCAGAGAGTTTTTTCTTGCCTACTGTCGCCTCTGGCATGCTCATTAGAGCTCTAAATATACATTTAGATTTCTGTAAAGTTTCTTTGTGGCAAACATCTATTGTTAAAAGAGCTATAAACATAAAATAGACCAGAACTGAATAGAACAGAGCTCGATTCTTGTACGAGCAGGCCAGTGGAGAAAAGGTGGGGGGTTCAAGGGTGGGGTGCAGCGACACTCTCCACAAAGGGGACCATAGAGTGAAAATGTTTGAGATTCAGTGTGTAGAGGAAATAAGGGCAATTAGTCAAGCTAAAAATGACAAGGGTTAATACAGTGCAGTACATGGTGAGAACAGAAGACCCTCACCAGTCCACAAGTCTGTTCTCCAGGGTCTCTCTGTGCTGGATGGCGGTGATTATGGGTTGGGTGAGGGAACTGGGCTGGCTTTGCTGTGGTGGGAAAGTCGGCCCATGGTACAGAGCAACTGGAGGAGAGGGCAGTCCATGCAGCTCTATAGGAGAATCAGGAAATTCTCCGTCCATCTCAGGCTCCTAAATTTAGAGGAGACCAAGAAAACAAGTTTATCAATATGAAATGCACCTCACAGCATCCTTCAGTAAGGATGTGTACACTTTAGCTGTGAACTGCAAACACATGTTAGACAGCAGACACTATCACAGCAGCCATTACTGCCTTAGCAGAATGTGGAAAAGTGGAACATTTGTCTTCTGTTATTTTTCTTTCAGTTACGTGTGTTAGCACTGAACTCTTTGGTCACTGGTTTGCATTACGCACAAATTCCTCTGGCGCAGAGTCAGAGAGCAAGCCTGGACTAAATGGCTCATTCCCAGTGGCCAGGCTCCAGAGAGTGAGACAGAAAGAGAGTGGAAATAATGGAGAGAAAAAGAGAGCAAGAGATTTAGCAAGAAGGAGAGGGAAAAAAAGAAAAAAACTTGGCTATGTTTGCCAGTCACTGAGTTTGTTTGAAGTTTATGGCTCCATCAGAGTCCCAAGCTGCCACAGTGGAGACATTGGAGGCTTAGAGCAATGACATTTTAGGAGTGGGCATCTGGCCCTGGTTGCTCTTGGAGACAGGGCTTGTTTGATGAGGTCTGGACTGGAGTGGCTGCGCCCTTTATTTGACAGCTGGGAGAGCTAGAAGACTAAGTGGGAGAAAGAGCGCCAGGCATAATTGGATTTTTAGCCTAATTAAAGGCAAATCTCATGCACAGCACTTAAATTCTTTTATAGTATTCTCTGTTTGGTTTGTTTACAATGCTGGAGCAATAACTCTGACCTTAACTGCCATGAAAACAATTTGAGCGGCAGTATAATTCTGAGATGACTCAACATAAAATGTGCAATAGCAATACCACTGTTACCAAAAAAGCAGCAAAACACATTAAACACACTAAGTAGCTTCCCAGCATTGTTCACAGAGCGTTTGGAGAACAAATAGACCATTTATATACAATTTGCAATGATTGTTTGGAAATCAGACACAATTTCAGTAAATCATGATCAGATTTTAGAAGATACAATTTAAACATGAAACGTTAGGCAGATATTACTGATCAAATGTCCAAGAATAATCGACACAGACAAATAACATAACTGTTCTTGTGTCTCGGAAAAAAAGATACGATTTGTCTCTGCCTGCAGTTTGCTTCTAAAACCAAAAGGGGGCAATGTGGATTAGCCCATGTTATTTGGCCCATGTTAAGTGCCCTAACCTTCTTTTATTTTCATTATCTACACTCTTCCTCTTCACTAGATACAAAAGCATGTGAGAACAACATGGATCTGCTCTTCTCTCAGTCTAACGACCGCTGAGCTATTTCTGTGCTAACTGATGCTTGCCCTTGACCGACCTGGAATGGGCCTACAGTGTGATATCCCAAGCAGCTTTCTCTGCTTGTTAGCCATAAATATGGGAGGCTTATGGCTTTCAGTGTATGCTTGACTGAGCTGTGATGTGAGACGAATTCTTGAACAGCTCATGTCTGAGCAGCACGGAACAAAGAGGGTTACGGGCTGTGCACACGCACCACGCCCATCCAATACCAATCGCCTAAATCGACGTTCTCCAGAGTAGATTTTCTAATCCGTTCTGTCTGTATGGGTAATTAATGAAAGCGATGTTCTCTTTCACCCCTTCCCTCTGCAAATCTTATTAAACGAGTGCCGAGCGTTTAATGTTTGATGTTTCCGAGAAGATGGTGCCAAACCAAATGTATATTTGCGGTTTTGTCAACCTCAAATTGCATATGGATCGCTGTTCTCAAGGCAGGCTGGGTGTTAGAAGCTGTCAGCCCCTAGGCGAGTGAGCAGATGACCTTTCTGGTGTGTTCTGGAGCATGTGCAATCAGGTCAACTCAAAACCATGTTGAGCTTTAATTCATTTACCTGGCTGTTGTCTGCCTCCTCAAAAACGTTGGTTCCAGGAAAGCCATCATTTTCCTCAGCCTCATCTTCGAACGCTTGGGCATCCGCTCCAGACTGAGAGGCAGGAGAAAAGAAAAGAAGGTCAATGAGGTGCAGCCTCATGCTATTAAAAGCCTGGGATTATGAGCACATAAGTATATAAATTCTTAAAGATCATGATGATAGTATGATGCAGATAATTACAGTTGACCATGCACCACGACACAACGCTGCGTTAAATTACCATACAACACTTTCAATTTGTATGCATATACACACATACAGACACACACACAGGGCCCTTCAGCATCTCCTGATGCTCTTTCCACCAATCCCTGCTGCCTCTCATCAGGGCCATGGCGCTGAGTAACGTAGAGCACAATTACTCTTCCCCCAGCCTCACGCATTCCTTTCAAGCACATTACATTACATGAGGGGGCGAAAAAAAAATCATGCTCCCCAGGAATCCACTTGCCACCCCACCCCCACCTCACACACAAACACCCGTGCACACACATGTACACGCACAAACACAAGCACATGCACACAAACTTACAAACACACACACACATACACACAAATGCACGCACACACACAAACACACAAACGCGCACACACACATACACACAAACGCACACACACAAACGCACGCACACACACACAAACACACACAAACGCACACATACTGATTGCAGAGGTCATGATCTGTCCTGCTCATGAGTCTCATAAGCGAAAGAATCACAAGTCCTTCCCCCAGGGGTCACAAACACTAGCTCTGCCTGCTCGCCTTTGTCGCTATGGTAACCAAGAGAGCTCCTTGATTCATGTTCACTCAGCGTGAGATGGAGCCGAAGCTAAGCAGACACAGACAAGACACTGTGCAATGCGCTCTGCATAGGAAAACACATCACAGGTGCACCATATTACAAGTCCTTAAGCTTCCAATGATCTTTGGATTGGATCGTAGTAAATGTGGAGTTTTACGTCAAAGCATCTTACAAAGATGGCGGCAACGTTCCTTTTGCCACCATGGACCTGTTCCAGCTGCAAATCCTTACAACCCTTAAAATCGCACCAAGAGATTCTGAACAAAACAAAGATATTCAAATATTCGGTGTATAAAGTAAATATGTATGATTGCATGTATTTATTGGAGTTTTTCATTTAAGTTACACCCTGTTAAAATGCAGCTTTGTAACATTTGTCACTGATAATATCAACATTACATTTGTTACTTGTGTTACATTTCAGTCATTTATAATCATTTCCATGGACCTTTGTTTTATATCCATTCAATTTAACCGACCAGCTAATTAGGCTTGTATCTGTAATAACTGTAATTTCAATAGTGGTTGATCTTGATCACCATCATTGCTGTGTAAATAGAAAAACATGGATCATGATGAAGTAAGTAATGATGATTCTCATAAACAAACAAGAAGCCAAGGAGAAGAGAGCTGTACGTGTGTGTGCGTGTGTGTGTGTGTGTGTGTGTGTGTGTGTATGTGTGTTTGTGTGTGTGTGTGTGTAAGAGAGAAACAACACAGGGCCTGCTGCAGAAACAGACAGCACTGCAGAGCAGCAGCCTCCTGCAGTGAAACCCAGAGTTATATCATTCATTACTATTCCACAAACACACACACACACACACACAAAGCACTAAAATAGGCTGCGAGACACAAGCAGGTCAATAACCAGTCAGTTCACAGCTACAGCAAAAAAGCTAACATAGAAACCGCTCTCCTTTTCCTTAGTCTCTCACTCCCACACAAACAAACAACAACAAAAAAAACCCATACAGAGTTATTTTACCAAAACACTGCTTCATGAATCTGACCTATATCCGAGGCAAATCCAGTCTCATGGGATTATGAAAGCTGCGCCTGAAATAAATCTCAACCCAGTTGCACTGGGTGCTGCAAAACCGAACACCATACTCACAGGCAAGCCTTCGAGGACACACTCATCTATTTTTCAGTACACTCGGTGTGTGTCATCTTGGCATGTTTAGTGAGGTGTGGTCATATTCAATTCCCTCTGTCAGACAGAACACAGGCCAAAGAAAAGCAAGAGCAAGGGAGCTTTGGTTTGAAAGCATGTGTAAAAATCAAAGCCTGTTTGTGTGTGTGTGTGTGTGTGTGTGTGTGTGTGTCTGCTCATGAGTGCTTGTGAGGCTGAGGAGTGCCAGGCCGATGAGTCATTTGCAGCTTGATCCAAAGAAAGACAGACAGTAATGGAGAAAGTTGGGAGAAATGAGGACAACCCAGCTGTACGTGTGCTCTCAGCAGACTAACACGCCTCCTCAGGGGTGAGGATCATACTGTTACACTCGTCACTATCTCCACTAGTCAAATCTGCAAACAACACATCTAGAGGAAAGACATAGTGACCCATGAATTTTGCATTCACAAGATGCACTTAGATCCAGTGAAAGTAGTGAATGGAAAGGTGGAAATAATACATCCGTCCAACGTTGTTGAAAAAAAAGATTGAAAAGTGCCTCAATATCGACACAAAAGTTGCACAAAAATGAAAGAGAATAAAATTAAATTATTAACACATATTCAGTAGAAGAAAGGAAAGTCGAAAATTATTCAGTTTTGAAGAAATTCAACATTTTTTTTTCACTTAAACTACTATTATTTAGATATGTACTGACAAGTGTATTGAGTACACAGTAGATTACAATGAAATAAAATGAACTGAAATTACACACACACACACACACACACACACACACACCTAATGGAATATTTAGATTTTATACATACTGTAAGCAGAACATGATCAGTCAGATTAAACTGATATCTAATGTAATTGAAGTCTTATGTCAAAAAATAAATAAATACGTAAATAAAAGAAGAAGAAGAAGAAGAAGAAGAATCTACTATTATCTGGTATATATAATACTAGATCCAAAAGTATTGGACCAAACTGAAAATTTGGGATTATTTCTTCAATTTAAATTGAAAATAAACAGAATGTTTTATAATATAATGTTCCCAATACCTTAGATATTTAATATGTAATTTTTTCTATGTCCTGATTTAAGCAGATTTGTAAATTGAGCATACTGACTGCACAAACCTCAGATTTTCCTTATGATTAATCTCTTCTACTGAAGTATGTGATCAGGCGACACTCTGATGGATTTGATCTAAAACGGATCATAAGGTTTTGCAGAAACTTGTGGAGTCCATGCAAGCTTGAGTGTGCACGGTCTATCATTAAAGCAAAAAGGTAAAACGCCAAATACTAAGAAACTGTATTCATATAAATATTTTTAAAAATTCTCCATTTCAGGTTGTTGTCATTAAAATAATTTGTAATAAAATTTGTTGCATTGAGTAAAGCAAAAAAGATGATTTTCACTTGTGGTCTCAGACTTTTGTACCCCACTGTATGTCTGAGATAAAGGCAAAGTATCTATGGTATATAACCATTATAGTGGGGCATGAACTGTAGAAATTATTACCATAATCACTGTTAATTTGATTTAACTGAACAATATGGCTTCCATTCTCATAATTCACAGCTTATAAAACAGCACTTAACCCATCAAGTCCACATCTTATTATGATGCACACATGTTCAGAATTTAATGGAGCCACACAAGGATCATGAAACTGTAATGTGTGTGTGCATGATGTAGGCTATTTCATCATGCTTTTATTTTTCATCTGCTTATGTCTAAGGTCAGAGTGTTGTGCAACTGAGACATGCCTCATGGTGGAAACTGCATGTGTTCTTTTTATGATTCAATGCTACTGTGAGCAACTTGGGTGAAATCACACTATCTGGTGTCAGGCAGAAGAGGCTATGGTCTCTTTTGAGTCTGGTTCCACTGCAGGTTTCTCATGTTGCCTTTGGGAGCTTTTTCTTGCCACAGCCTCTGGCTTCCTCATTATGATTCTGCATGCATATTTCTGTAAAGCTGTTTTGTGACCGTGTCTATTGTTAAAAGCATTATACAATTGGCACTGAACAGTTGAGAGAAAAGACAACCTCCACCACACTCACCGATTCAGCTGCTGAGACATCATTCATAAGAGATATATGGTGACCTTGAGAACATCAGATGTGCATGAACATGAGAAGAGAGTGCAGAGAGTTTACCAATGATGACTCATTTCCAGAGCTCTCGCAGTGCCTGAGTAGTAAAAAGCTTCGGGAATGTAAGTGTTTCCAAAGCAGACCTCGTTCATCGATGCTTCTTCCTCACAGTGCTCCTGCTCCAAATCAACTAATCAACAACCCTGCTGAGCCGCATGTGTTGCCTAGCAACCAGATGGGAACAGGCAAGGACTGAGATTGCAGGAGCGTGAGCAGCCAAGATGTGGCAGAGCAATGCAGCTAATGCTGCCGTGAAACACTTCATCAGCTCACATGCAGGCTTGGTATAAATGGCAGGTCAATGATAAATGCCAACTTGGAAAAAACAGCTAGCTGTCTGGAGCTGGGCCAAAATCTAATGTCCATCCATTTAGAGCATTAGGGCCAAGACTACCTGCTATATGAGAAACATAATGGGCTTTCTGGCTGCAATGTGCACCCACAGTACAGACAGACACACTACAGAAACAGCAACGGTTCTGTGAGTTTGACCTGAGACGCTGCAGAAACATTAGTGCCCGTGTTGCAAGCAGCACAATCCTTCTTTGTAGGCTCCCGCCTGAGAGTCTAAAAGCAGTTTTTCTTTACGCTCGTTCTCACTGTGCCACTGTTGCAGAAACATACAAACACAGGTTCACACAAACCCTTGAACAGTGACTCCCTTCTAATCTATACTATACTCTCTGTAGAAGAGGAATGGAAAAGATTTGGCTGTCTACTGAAATGCTACCACACACCTACACAGCCTAATGACTGCAGGTGCATGAACCTGAATGTGGAGCAGACTACATTATCGCGTAGCTAAGCCGCATGACACTCATGGCTTGTGTAAGCCTGCCGCATATGGAAAGCACATGAGAAGTGTGTTTATGTCTTGTGTAGGCTGATTACCTGAAAGGATGGAGGAGGACGAAGAGGAGGAGGAGGTGAGGGAGAGTGTGTGCAGCTCAGGGCTGATACACTCTCGATGTTCACACTGGGTTGAACCTGGATAAGGAGAGAGTACTTCAATTATACTGCAGAGAATGCAGCTAAGACATGTACTTTTGCCAGCAGACATAAAGCCATTAGTTGGATTAAAGGCAGAAGAGACGTTCTATAAAGTCTAAGAAGTGCTATGAAATGTCAAATAAATCCATGAGTTGAGTACAACTGTCAAAGATTTATTCATACCACTTAAAGTTCTAGTAGTAACTGGGACAAGCTGGTGACAGAAGAAAGCTCTAACTCTCATTTACCTGTATTTGGAGTTGTGGGGCAGGTTTCTTGGATTCAGACTCAACTTCCAGCAGCAATGTGTTGGGCTTACGGATAAGAGGAGCCACTCTGGGGGCAGGAGGGATGGAGGTTATCACAGTTGCAGGCTTGTCACTAATGATGACCCGTGAAGGCAAACCTGCCTGGGTGTCAACTCTGGGCTTGCCTAGGGCAGAGTATATAATAAAAGTTTAGAGCAAACTGTACTCTATAAATAAAAAGATCTTTAGAACCTTCGGATTAAGGCTCCCAAATAAATAAAAGCAGGTAAATTATGCCACACTTTAATTTCACAATTAAAGTTTCAATGTTCTAAATAATAAAAAATAAAAAACTAAGTCCTAAGGGTGGATGTACATGTAAGCAGTTAATATTCGACATGTACTTACTAGAGTCATTTATTGTATTTGGCTGAAATTCAGATGGCATTTTATCAACTGTATAATACATCACTTGAGTTCCATTCCACAACTCCATTATGCTATACGCTATGTATTGAGCATATAAAGCGAATAGTTAGGCATTAAGGATTAAATCTACAAGTTTAAATGGCATACTATGTATATGGATAAGTTGATGGATGTCTGAGCTCGAGTAAGAAATCTAACTAAACAGCAAAAAAAATGTATAAAGCAAGCCAACCTAAAACATTGTAGTTTCCATCAAAATTATAAAATCTTCTTTTGTAGAAGAAGAAAGCAATACTTTTCACCTTCCATCGTTTATTCAACGCAAATACATAATGTGGAAATAATTAATAATTGAATGCATTACACAACGTAACCTTTTAAGTCATTAGAATTTTAAGAGGCTGACATAATGCTTGCATAATGACACACGGACAGAAGGAGAGGGAAAAAATGCAGAGAATTGACAGCTAGTCTGAACTTGGCATCATCAGTGCTAACAATGCCACAAAGAGGAGGCTGTGCCTGGCAAAAATAAATAAATAAATAAATAAATAAATAAAAAATCTCTTCTCCTTTTCTCCCTGCACCACAGCAGCCTGACGCATTGCTCCACACTCAGAGCACTAAAATATGAGTGGACTCCTGATGCACTCTAGAAAAATGAATGTGTTCCTGTAGCAAAGCCCCGAAGCTCTGCTCAAGCCTCCATGCTCCGACACGGGAGATAACATCTCAGTCCTATTTACACGCCAGGACACGCAGCAAGTCATGCTCTCACGTGAATGGGATATTAAAAACAGCCTTTCCCTGCAGCAGCTGGAGCTGAACTACACCTATCTTTTCCTTTACTCAAGAGAGGTCATAAAGGACGTGCACAGCACTCAGACCCTGTTTAAACCAGAGCGCACATGCACACACACACACACACACACACACACATCTGCCAGGCTGGGACTCCAGCCCAGCTTCATGACCGGCGTCTATTGTGGATGTAGACCAGGAGACAAAGAAGTTCAGCCAGAGTACGCTAACAGTCAGGTCACTTTCTCTCGTCTCTGTATGGGGCACGCAAATGGTCATACGTTTGTTCAATCACACAGGAACATGAGCTTGGACATGGCACATTAACACCCAAGAGAGAGGATTGTATTTGCGTAAATCTGCTGCAGGCACAGAAATCTGTTTTTCCAGTTTTTGCAAGAAGCTAAGCAAATATGAAGTAGCTTTATGATTTCCATAATTTGCCTGAAGGGGATCCAAACGGTGGCTCTGAGGCAAGAGGCTCTGACTCATACAGAATAAAAAAATCTGATAGGAAACATGTGGGTTCAGTTGTATAAAATGGCAGTGAAAAAAGATTTTCCAAGGAAGCAATTCATTTGCATTCCTGTATTCAGGATAGGGGAGAGTGAAAAGTAAAAGTAAGGCAAACAAGAAAGTAAGGCAAACACTATAAAGCATGCACGTTAAGGAACAAGGGAAGTGATTTTAATATCAGACAGGAGAAACAAGAACACAGTGTAAGAGTGTGTGTCAGAAACCAAGCTGTGCTGTCAGGAGCAGGAGAATGTAGCCACATTAAATTTGGAGAGAGATCATAGTGTCTTTCTTTGCCTCCCCTGTTACTGATGTGCCAGCCAATCGTGGGTCATGTGTTGACGGGTTAGTGCTCTTATGCAGAGGCGTTTGGCAACACTGCAGTAGGAGGAGTGCTCAATCTTGTGCATTTCAATTTGGTACTATTAATATGTAACAAAACTGCTATTGTACACGAGGAATCTGTCTTTGTGAAAGTGGACAGAAAAACTAGAGGAAACAAGAATTCTGGCCCCAAGCTTAAATTTTAAATTCAGCTATAACAACCAAATCCACCCGAAATACAAAATATAGTGGAAAGTAACCGACAACTGATCAACTCTCCAAGCACAAAATTAAATCAGTTCCTATCATGGAGAGCTGGTTTGATATGTACCTTCCCTGATCTACCATGCAGAACTTCATAAAGCAGATTTGTGGGAAGCCGGCTGCCATACTTAGCCGACGTCTGAAACTCGGAGGCAGTCCACGGATGTGCCTGCCTGAACAGCTGCTGCAGATGAAAGGCTCTCTGTGCTTCCCTGGGGGCCTCTGCCAATCCCACTGTCCTCTCCGGGGAGCCACGGAGCCGGGAAAATAGGGCAGCTCAAAGCTCCAGCCCTGCAGAGTGTCACTGGAGGAGGAGGAGGGGGCAGACCTGGCCAGATCTGCCCCCTCACATCCACACTAGACAGTACAACAGCACAGTCTGGAAAGTTATTAACGAGTCTGGAACTTTCCACCAGGGCTTCAGTCAGACACACATTTATACACACACTCAAACTGCACAAACTGTGATGTGAAATTAGATAGCCACCAGTACTGAAACAGGTAGACTGCTCTGAAGTGTCTGATGTGATTAAACCACCCCAGGGAGCAGCAGCCACTGCATTTCTCTAGTGTGCTCTCTGCAAATATAGGTAGAACGTATTGAGATCAACTCTATGATGAAGGAGTGGCTATGCAGTGTTTATAGATGACAGCGGCTTAAGCAAAGCTAAGTGATAGCTGCATAATACTGTTCTGTATATCTTTTATAGGCCAAAGGCTGATCTATACTATACAATTAAATTACTAATTGTTTTTTTCTAAATTCTTATAGTATACATACATGAGACAGTATACCAATATAACAAATGTCTTTCCATTGATATGTACACGACATCTCTCTCTCTCTCTCTCTCCAAAGAGGTTGCACAGCTGTTTTAAATCTGAAAGACTGAAAGACAAGCTCTCTCTTATTTAAAAGGAAAAAGTCGTGTCTGTCTCACGCTAGTGATGGCCACTGCATTGCAGATGTGATTAGACAAGGCTTTGTTCGCCCTGCCGCAGCTGAGAGCAGAGGTCAGTTCAGCCGCTGGGCGACAGTGAACAAAATGGCCTCCCACTGTTCGAACGTCGTTATTCCATTCCCTGCCGCCTGATTCCATTTCTGATACTCTTCTTCATTAGAAGCTTTGCATCAACCCCTTGTTACAAAGGCTGCTGAATATCAAAGGTTTATCAGAAAGGAATTGTGGTGGCCTGCTTAAAAAGATGTTTCTAACCACTTTTCACAGACCATTAGAGAAATGACTAATTCAGTTGGAGCTGCACTACTATATTGTAGGATTTAATTCAGGTGGAGCTGCACTACTATACTGTAGGATTTAATTCAGGTGGAGCTGCACTACTATACTGTAGGATTTAATTCAGGTGGAGCTGCACTACCATACTGTACTGTAGGATTTAATTCAGTTGGAGCTGCACTACTATACTATAGGATTTAATTCACTTGGAGCTGCACTACTATACTATAGGATTTAATTCAGTTGGAGCTGCACTACCATACTGTGGGCTTTAATTCAGGTGGAGCTGCACTACTATACTATAGGATTTAATTCAGGTGGAGCTACACTACCATACTGTACTGTAGGATTTAATTCAGTTGGAGCTGCACTACTATAATGTACGTGAAAACACAAGATTAATAGAAGCATGAGCAATATACACAAACTCTGTAAAACAGATATACTTCCCTTCATGTAGTTAGTCTGGCAACTAACTTCCTCTTTTGCTACAAGGTCGGTCATAAGGCGTAGCTTGCAGTGATTTGAACCGGGAAATGAGAATGCATTAGAGGGCCTTGACAGTAAAGTGATTAAAAAAGTTAGGAGGAGGAACGGAGGCTTTACATGAGCAAAGACTCGGCCGTAATGAAGAACTCACACAGCTAAATGTCTGTCTAATTATGCCCATTTTTTATACTGCTATGTGCTCAGTGTCAAGCAGAAGTAGTGGAGCTTTCCAGCAGCAGGAAGTGGGGGATGTCTGGGTTAAGCTGTAGCACTGTGCTTTACTGCAGACTGAACAGAACTCTAGCTCTTAATATAGTGCCATTAAGACGGAGGTTCCTGCCGTTCCTGAGTTAAGGTAGTACCATTACAGCAACTGCAACTGACTCAACAATATTAAAACATTGATGAATTTTGTGGTTACTTGAAGATAATATTACAGGTCTATATTAATGGACCCTGACTAATAGCTAATAAGTCGGAGTTCTGTAAACTGGACAAAGTTATAGATTGCAATCAATGGCAAGCCTCACAAATCTTGAGTGTATTCAAACACGAGGAAGATATAGTTAGTACTGAAGATGTAAGAAGAATTAGTGTTTACCCAGAGGGATGGCCATGGGCATGAGGTAGCCCTTTAACATGGAACCAGGCTGCTGTTCCTGGATGGGGCTACAAGGACTGAACATGTACTGGGGCTCAGAAGACACAGGTCGCAGGAGGGACACACAAGTTCCAGAAGCACTGGTCTGCGTTTTGCAGGACTTCATCTTCACACCTGTAATATAAGAATCATAGGTATACACAAGAACTATTACCATAAGAAATATTACACTTACGTACACACAGACACACACACACACACATGTATACACATATATATAAAAGATTATTTTATGAGAGCAGTTATTAACTACTATTAGTACTACTGTTTACTAAGTACAATAACTTTCTTCTAGAGATCAGAAGATGGAGATCAGACAACAGATCAGAATTTCAGCTTTCATTTCCTATATTTACATCTACATTTGCTAGATGAACATGGAAGATTTAGTCAAATGTTCAGGCGAACAATAGTGTAGGCACAGACAATCTTATATGAAAGTAAATAATATTTATTTTTTGGATGTACATGCGTTGCTCACAGTAACTGCATGAAGCCGGCAACCCTCTGACACTACCAAGCTGCTGAATTCTGTCTTAATGTTTAGGAAAATCACCCTTGCCGTTCCATTACTTTAGGAGGGAACTGTATCTGTATCCATACTAGTTTTGTAGGCTCATTTCAGTGGACTTACATTACCTTTAACACTCTCTATAATTTTAGGACGCTGCACTTTGGATTTTGGTGTTGGAGAGCTGAAACGGAGGTAGGGGCCTTTCTTTAATGTGCGCCGATGTCCCTCGTACAGAGCTTTCCCGTATACCTTTGTTAGGTATGCTTCATCACCTGTAGACTTCGGCACTGCTGACTGGACCGGAAAGAAGAACAAAAAGGATGTGAAAGGTGTTTGTTTGCACTTTGGTTTTCAGGAAAAGATTTCCTATGTCAAATCTTTAGTGTCAACATTCAAACTGCTCTCCAACCGTTACTACGTTGTCAGATGCTATGACATGTTGTCGGTATATGAGTAAAAAAATGATCATTAACCTTATAGGTAATAAAGGCTAAATTAACCAGTTGCTCGGTTTTGATGTGTTATAGCTGAAACCAGGAAACGCACAAAACTATTACTGCAGAGCAAGCAGAGGCCAGACACTTATTATAAGCACTACTCTGGTCTGCACACTCTTATTTATAGCAAATAAATATGTGAGGCAGCATATGGATGCTTGCAACACCTCATTTAGTTAAAGAGTAGCAGAAACAGAGCAGAGTCCAGAGGTGCTGTGTTTGCATCCAGATGGAAGAGATCAGAGTCTGTGTTGTGAGCTTACTATCTGGATGCACCGACAAATAAATAATGTACAGCACGATCTACAGTGAGCCACAAATAAAAATAGGTCACTGCTTAACGTCTATTGCAGTAAAATGCTAATGACATCTTGTACTCTTTCCATGCACTATTTAACCTGTAATGTGGCACAACTAACAATGGGAGCTGTACTTTAATGACACAGTGACACATTAGCTTGTTCCATCCAGACTCTTGAAATGAGTGCACATGAAATCCAACCTTTTCCAGATTCATGCCACATTTGGGTGTGAAATGCATGTGCAACTGACCACTCATATTACTTCACTGCACTTATTGATGTCAGAATTTTGTGACAAGAAGGTAGTGATGGTGCCACTGCACTCACCGCCTGTGGGTGCTGCTCAGTACTGTTTCTGAAAGATGAGGCAAGCTCTTGGCTGGAAGCCTGTGTGCTCACTGCCTGTGGTCTATTGGAGTCTCTGTGAGAGGTTTTTCTCCTTGCCTCTGCAGTGGCTCTTTTCCGCTCTCTCCCCAGTCTTCCAGCCTCTTTCCCAGCTGTGCTCCTGCTCCTGCTGCTCTGATCCCGCTGTGTTGATCCGCCTGCTGCCATACTATCTCTCTCTACAGCCTTCATCTGAACAACGGATCCATGTTGTGCTAGCTCATCCTGCCACAGAGAACAAAACTGCAATTTCAAACTCCAGGTGTGGTGAGGGCACTGTGCTCCAAGAACTGCTGCTAAAGTGAAGATTTTGGGAAAGAAATACTAGATATTATTTCTAAAGGTCTCTGGTATTGTGTGATTGGTGTTAAATGTGGCTGTGTTGAAGATATTTCGGTGAGAGCTGATTTTCACCTGAATCTCCTGGCTCATTGTGTTGATCCAGGCATCAACAGTCTTTTTTATTCTCAGCTCCTCGCTGGCGTCCCTGTAGGGTAGGACACAGGCAGGGATTTAGTATTCGGTAGTGACTCTTACACATCCACATGGCTTTTCATGACAGCAAGCATTCAGGCAATCCACACTGTTGGTTAGCTGAATATTTATCATCAGGACCATGTTGTGCGACCCCAGGGCTAATTGTACCCTTTCCACAAGCTTTTTCACCAGAAACATGTTCAGAAAACTCACAACCCCAATGGTTATACCATATAATCCAGCGAGTTAGCTTTCTAGCTTTGGATCTTTCAGCAAATCAGTTCACGAGCATGTGCAATGACACTACTGTATTAATCACAATGACGAGTGATATCTTGGGGCAGAGCCAAACTAAATGTGTCATATCTTTTAGAGATGCCCAAGACGCTGTAGCACTTCTTTGCAACACAAATTATGCTAATGCCCTGCTGTCTACTGGCCTGTTGGCCTGTCTCTGCATCACTTATTGCAGTGAATAAATCAGACGTGGAGAGAAAATGCTGCACTCCCACTCACACCGCATGTGAAGATGCTGCCAAACCGTCTTTCATACTCTTTAATCATATCTTTCTACTTTTCCTCGCTCTTAATTCAGCATGCCCTTGAGGGATAGAGTACTTAACATGGAAGGGAATAAAGTGACAGGTATTAGGAGTATTTTTACAGGTTAATATGGAGAGTTGGGACTTTGCCTTTATGGAGAGATCTCAGTCTCTCTCTCTCGCTCTCTCTCTCTCTCTCCCTCTCACACACACTCACACACACACACACACACACACACTCACACACACACACAGGAAAGCCCACTATTGGAGCAGTGTCTCTCATTTGGGTGTCTGACAGAAGAACACGGCTGTTTCTGGGCAGAGCAGACATGTTCTGCCTCCGTACCACAGTGGGAAAACAAACATCTGGTCATGAAGCTTTTGTGTGTACGCACATTTTTGTGTATGTGTGTGTATATATACACTCAGCTTCCTACTCCAACTCGTCACATAACAACCTCCCGCAAAATACACACACCTAAAAGATCCTGGCTTCCATTCAGAAAGCCTGTCTATGTACCGCGCTGCTTGCTGGCTATTGTCAAGTGTCTGAAGCGTGATGGATTCACCTAATCAGATGATGCTTGAAGACACTCGCGATTCCAAATGGAGCACGATTGATCCGAGTGCTTGAAATGACCTTCAATTAACCTCCCACGGGCTGCTCGACATTTACACCATCGTGTTCCAGCTGAGGCCATTTGAAGTTTTTATTATGCCGAATATTTGAGCTCCTCAGATTGGGGTGGGAGAATTAAGAAGTGGAAAATGAACTATAAAGAGAATTCGGTGCCAAAGCCTAATTCACATTCCCTACACGCAGAAGAAGAATATAATGACTGCACAAAAGGGAGGACAATTCGGTGTAACAGCTTTCTTAAATGACAAGAAAAGATAGATGTTTTCACTGAAGATGCCAGAAGCTACAGCACACTTAAAGGAGTTTAAAATAACACAACTGTATTTGATGGAAGACACCTGCTTCAATATCGGAAATTGCAATGAATGATAAGTGACTGATGTAACTGCAATTGCATATGCAGAATTAATTTACATTATGTGAAACAAACCCTGATCATTTAAATAAAGATAAGCAACCATAAAGCAATAAATCCTTGCGCTTAATCGTAAGTCATACAGACAGCAGCACAGTGGGGTCAATGGCAGATCTGCAACTGAGGTCAACAACTACTATTACCGGGAAAAAATCCCAAATGTTCTTGATAAGGAGTAACAAGGAGCAGAGTTGACTCAAATGACAAAGGCATAAAAGAATAACCAGGCAGTTCTTTAATCTTAGGGTAGAACCAGGTGTCCTCTTCCTTTCTATGTACAGCTTCAGAGGATTACATGTCATTAGATGTCATCTACTGTGAAAACTAAATAACACAGAACAGAAAGAGACCAGCACAAAGCCAAAAAAAAGACAAGCCAGTGAGGAACAATGCAGAGTAAAGCCAGTCTGTAAACCACAGCCAAACAAGCGAAAGGTGGTCTAAACCATCTGTTGAATTATGCAACATGCTTTGTGTGATTTTCAAAGCAGGTGATGGCTATAATTACAAAGTAATTCAAATTTGGACAGGGTTCATTTTTTCCTCAGAGGAAGGTAGGCTACAACTTTTTAGGCACAGAGCTTAATGAAGGCTGAGATCCTTCCAGGTCGCAAATGGCTTCATTAATAATTCACAGAAATAAATGGCAGGGATAAAATCCTACTTCAGCCTCGTTTTGCAAAGTCAGACCCCAAAAATGAATGAATCTATCAAAGCATGGATGTATGGTATGATGCAAAGCTCCTCCCCTTTAACCTGGATGATGGCAGGTGAAACCTTAGAGAAGGAAGAGGAGGACAAATGGGCGGTAAGCTGGCTTCTCCATCCTTGCGACCTTTTGGTGGAGGAAAAGATCAAAGCCATTATACCAGGGAGAGACAGCCACATCAACCTGCATGTTTGTATTTTCATGTTCACACAATAAGAGCAGAGCTGATTGCAGCTGCCATTTCCGAGACAATTACCAGTGGGGCTGACATTTTTAAATGAGAGTTTGGATTCAGGGCTGGATATTGAGAAGTGTCAGAGGGGAGCCACAGAGCCAAAACCACACCCCACAGATGTTTAGCCATGGTGAAGCACACGGTTCCAAGTAAAATCTGGTCCAAGCAGATCAAATGACTTGAAAGTAATCAATCAAAACAAACCATATTAAGTTGCACATGAAATGCTCCTTGACAAAATGGTGCCTGCTGTGTTCTTCCCTACACTGAGAGTGCGCCAAAGCAGAGCCTGTGAGTGCCATTACCGCACCTGCCCCCTCTTCTTAGATCTTCAGTATCATCAGCAGAAGCACACAGCAATCCTGGGGCAGCCTTCTCCATTTCTCTTTCTAAACTGCTCCTTTAACACTCCCTCGCCTGCCCCATCTCTCCTCCAGCGGCTCTCCCTGCTCATGCACTCCATCCACCTCTTGCAGCATCACAAACCATTAGTTGCTGCACACCCGGGGGAGCCGGGCTAATGTCACATCGAGAGCAGTCAGAGTGCTGAGATTGCGTCTGACTTTCTGCTATAAGAGCCTGAGCCCCATTTCAAGAGAGCTACTAAAACAGCTCTCTGAGCCTCTGCCACTCATTCTTAGTGGTGTGCTTCCTAAAAGCCATAAACAAACAGCACCTCTCGAGGGTTGACAGCACGCTCCACGTTAGGTTTAGTCTGAATCTATGATGCAATGGAATTTGGCAGAGTTGAAATTTGATGAATTTTATATTCAGAATGCATTACGGCTATTATAAGACTGCTATGCGTTATGAGAACACAATTTGTATGCTTTCTCTGTCAGTCCAAGAATACTACTGTATAAAAAAAAAATACACATAGACATCTGAAAATCCACAGTGGCATAAAAGCTATAATTAACTTGTCTGATGTTATCCCTTTCAGGAGAACTTGTAGTGCTTCAGGGGGAGAAAAAGATTCTTGGTGTTGTACATGGAAACACTGGTGGTGGCACGGACATGGGCCAGGTGAAGTATCTAGGCCGAATACATGGGGGTTAAGTAGACCTGGAATAAGAGCTCCACTGACAGCCGCCAATCACTGTGACGGTTCCGTTTGGCTTAGCCCTTCCCTGCCTGGAGTGTGCTCTGAGGCTAGCTGTCAATCACATGCAGGGCCTTATTCCTGAGCACATTTGCAAGGCAAAAGTTTTAGAAGCATAAAACTGAGAAGTTACTCATTTACACACACAAGAATGGACAGACCATTGCAAAGATATTAGAAAGAAATGCTATGCCACTATTCTTGAGTTAACACACACATTAACATTCTTATTTAAATTTCCTTAATGCCAAAGAAACGACATCACATAGATATTTTAAATAATTTTAATAATCCATGTAAAAAAATACATTGTTTGACCTAGCCTTATTAAATGTCTATAAAAAATCTATAAATATGCATGAATATGCCTTTTGGAAATGCTCCTGTGTCTTCATACCATTTATCTTTGTCACACTTAGAGATATGGATAAAATTAGCACCCATTGTTTTGTGTTGTCACATTCTTAATGATTTATTTAATAGTGGACAAAGAAGTCAAACAAACTTTCCCCATTGTTAGCATTAGCAAGCTTAACATCCAGAGCCTGTGGGTAAAGAAGTCCTCTGATAATTGGTGTAACCAGGTGTAAGCTCATATGTATTATTTCTGAGATCTTTTTTAAAACAGAAAAAGCCTGCTTTAAATACAAAGCTATTCGCTAACATTAATCAGAATCAGTATTTCAACAGGAGTGAAGCCTTGACAATGTTTTGACTTCAGAGCTACTGTAGTGCTGTCAGACATCATACCTGTTGTTTGACAGCGCCTCTAGTTGTGTATGAAGCACCTCTCCATCCTTAGCCCTCAAAATTGCCTGCAGATTCTCCTCTAGAACCTTCCGGCTTTGTCTGACCTGCCTCAGGACACGTTCCGCATCCTCAAACATGGAAACAGGTGGATGGCTATTCTGTAGCTGGTTGGGTCGAGACAGGGGAATAGCCTTAGGAATGACCTCATCAGCTTGTTCTGATGGCTAGGAGAGAAAATAGAAAAAAAAAAAACCAAACCTGAGCTTCACACAGCTGTGATTAAAGCCATAAGTCTTTTGTAGCTTGAAGAAAAAGAATGTCACAGACTAAAAATCTTTCTGTACATGACAGACAAACAAAGGAAATATAAGGCAGCTATGATAAGAACCCCAAATAAATCCATCAAGGGAAAGTGGCGCTACTCTGGCAGGACTGACAAACAAGAAAATACAGGAACAATGACTGAGGAATATGGATTAAATTATATTCTTTTATTGTTTTGTTGAGGAAAAAACATCAAGTCCCACTCATTATGATGTTAAAGGAGAATTGTAATGTAACTTAAATACCAGGATAAAGGCAACAGACATCCCAGATTAGCTGTGTGTAGCAAAGCTGTCCCATTCATTTTTCAGCGGATATGTGGAGCAGTGGAACCTTGGTTGTCTTTTACTCTTCAGATTATAAATCTGAGTCCCATAAATCCATTACGGAGATCGCACCCTTGTTACCTTGACACAGGTCTCTGTCCCTCATCCTCTCCAATTAAGAATTCGACATGCAAAGAGTCATTTTCCTAGCCTGAACTTCGATTCAAGTCTGAAATGAGGACAATGAGTACTTTTGCTGAATGTTCACTTGTATCTGAGTAAATGGCTTTTCAGATGTGTAATATTGCCAAATCAGAATCTGTGTAATTCAGTTCTTAAGCTACAAGTGCTACAAATAATGTAAGGCCTCTTCTGCGACTCTGCCAATTATAGACCATGAAACACTCAACAAAAGGAAAGCTGCAAATGGCTGTTGCTGTGTTTGCAGAGCTGTGACGCAGCGTGGATATGGATTTTTAGAGGCATTGTGCATTCATTCTTTCCATCCAGGTGTACATGAGAGATAACGACCCTAATTTATCTGTACAGTCTCTGCATAACGGCACGTCTCAAACTGCGACATACAAAAGGTGCCATTGTGTCTGTAGCTTGTTGTGACCAGTGTGGAGGAAACGGCCGTAATGTAGGCACTGCAGAGGCTGAAGTTGCTATGGGAACCTACCATGGAGACTGGGGGTGGGGGCTGGGGTGGAGGAGAGGGCAGGGTGGGGGGTGCGGGGTGGGTTGGCTCGGCAGGCTTCACAGGAAATGCATCAGCAGTCTGGTAGAGAGCACAGAGAGGTCGGATTAGGAGAAAGCCGGCCACAGTTATTGTTAAACAATGGTATGACTCGATTTGGCTCACCGCATACACACACACACACACACACACACACACACACACACACACACAAGAAAGGATGTAACAGAACAAATAATGTCTCTATAACAATGTAGTATAAAACATTTTGTGCCATTAATCAATCCACTCATGCTCTAATTCTAAAATTTCTTTTTATTCACAGTAGCAAGGTATATGAAATTTTCATGACACTGAGGGGCAAACAGTCACCGTGAGCAGAAGCATGATCCTCGCTGTGCAGTGGGTAGGCGTGAGTGACATTCCATTAAAACAGGCCAGGCTCTGACAGCATAGAGTGACTAGGCTCTCTCAGCTCAGAGAGCGACAGAGACAGATAGACAAACACACACTCCTGGGCCTCTCTGTCAACGGCCAAAGAGCATTCAAATCCCGCATCCTCAATTATATGCTAATGTGTCATTTGCCTTGTGTTACATTATTCTTGGCTGATGGAATTTTTCAGCCGCAGCCAAGGCGTGCCTCGAAACTCAATTCCTCAGCTAGGAGGTGGGTGGGGGTGGTGGGGAGAGGGGGTTGACTGTAATAGATGGAAACAGGCAGTGGCACATTTGGTAGAACGAAGAAGTGCTGTAATTTATTAGTGATGAACGAAGAGGGGGAAAAAAAAACAAGTGGAAAATTGCTGTCGAGTCACAGAGATACAAGACGCAGGGTCGGAGTCTACGCTTGATTTTATCAGCACCCTGCTTCTATTAGATTAGCACTTCCTGAAGCACAGCACAGGAAATGACATTGGCCTGCTTTAGGAGGTGAGCACCTTGCTGATCAACATGGCATTGAAGGAAGTGTGTGCTGCTAATCAGATATTATGCTAGAGTAATTGACCAGGTATGATCAACAAAGGCTCTCTTTAAAATGAAATATTTGAGAGAGACATGTGGACAACATAGTCACATGTAGAGCGAATTAAATTTACAGACACATTAGGAATAAATACGTGGTGTAAAAGCAGAAGAAAGAGAGTGGTGTCCACACTTAACCACACTTACCTGGATTAAGTTTCTCATCTCGTCTTTGAGTCTGCTCAGATCCTGTAGCATCACATTGGCCTGCCGAACATCAGAACTGGAGCTGCTTGGAGCAGCATGGATTAAAGTAGGCGCTCCCTTCAGGCTATCTTGGCTCACGTTTGTACTCAGAAGTTTGGTCAGTGTAGCAGCTGGTCTCTCCGGTTCAACCCTTCCATTGGGGAAAAAGCATGTTTCTCCTAGGTTCTCTCTGAAAGAAGAAAGACTAAGTTGAGTCATATCTGTATGCCACATATGTAAGACCAGGCTTATGCAATACCACAGGATCTGGCAATAGCTTGAGCTCATGAGCTGAATCTCCTCTTCTGACTTTTTTCTTTTTACATTATGTACATTACAAGCTAAATGATGAGGTCTAAAGCTCCACACAAAACAAAAGAGGCAATAAGATATCTAAATCAAATGTGCTTTCAGAAGCACTCAAACAGAACAAAAATGCATACTGAGGAGCCCACAGTGGTCTGGCTCATGATGGGAGCAATGTTGGGAAGCTGTATGAATATGAAGGTCAGCTAAAGGACAACAGGGCCATGTAGCAGTGAGGATGACCAGTCAGCACCCACAAACTGTGTGAAAAGACTTGAGTTAGAGTTGTCCTCTGTGTGCACTCCCTCTGAATAGCTCATTGTTTACTGTACATTTGGCATGAGTGTTAGGTGTAAAACTAGTCAGCCACCACTGAAGTTGAAATATGTATTTACTCTGGCTTGGCAGCACAATCTAATGAGAAAGCTCAGAGTCTCTGAGTGAAGGGGGTTCACTCAACAGGTTCGAGCCAGGAGCCGTCAGTCTGAACTGTTTTCATAGTGTAGTGTTGCCAATTCATCGAACATTAACTGTGAACTCTGTGTCTAAAACACTGCTGTGCCTGTATACCACGCGACCAATTAACCACGTAGAGACATTTTCCATTTGGGGAAATCATACCAACTGATGTAAAAGGACACAAAGACACTTTCTAGGAAGATGGCTAAATCAGGCCTGACAGGAAAAGGTGAAAAAGCTACCGTTTAGAAACAATTTCCAAATCTGTCAATCAGAGGGCAAGAGTGGCTGTTGCTGTAGCACATGAAGTGTGAAATAGTTATCGGTTATACTCATGACGCTGAAGGTTATGATGCCCAAAGCTATCAAATGTAATATTGTTTGGTGTACCTTTGTTGATACTCGCAGTCCTGTTCACTAACACACCAGGAATGGTCTAGACCTCTAAAACATAAAAAAAGATTATGTCCTTGATTCAGCAGAGTAAACAAAGGAAGCTAATCATGAGAGAATAAACATAGAGGAAAAATAAAATGTTCATAGAGGCGTATTCATAGAGAAGAAGAGAAGTATTTATGGGAAATAATAGAGAAAACATGGCCGTTGTAATGATTTGGCTATAATCATCTTCACTTTTAGATTATTTGAAGTGGAATAGAACAAATATGTATTTGAAAGTAAGTGAGAATACAAAAAAAGAATAGAAATGGGCATGGGGATGATGAAGAGCGGCTGTACATCCAGTGCTGAGGTTAAAACTGAGAGTCGAACACCACGCCTCAGGACTTTAACCCACACTCACTGCAGAGCCCAAAGATACACCACTCATCCTGTCAGCTGCTTTGAATGCTTCACTACACTTTCAACTAGGCTACTTTCTCACAGACACACAAACACACACTCTCTTATGCACTCACACTATGTCTATTCATCCCTCTCTACCCTACTGCACACAGAGCCTCACATTCATTCTGAGCTCAAAGAGCAGCCAGAACAATCTCAGAGAAATCTATCAAAAAAAAAAAAGCTGAAGGTGGACAGAAGATGAATAATCCTGTTCCTTATAATACAAGCAAGAACGGGACATTATCAAAGCCCTGAAGGACTAAATCAAATTTCTGTGGTTTGTCTTCCTGCATGCCTTTGACAAGACAAGTACACAATTTACTTCATGTCCTAAACCTCATCTATAGAGAAATCATACAGTGTAGAGCAAGCTGGTGTTAAGGTGTTAGGTTTGTCCTCACTAGTGGCACATGGTTGAGAAATAAATTACACGACACAATAGAGTCTCGGTTCTGAAGTCCGCAGAGGGTGAGCAGTTTGCTCTTCCAGTCCACTGATATCATCAGACCCAATTTTCCTAAGTATCTGAATGAACTGACAAAATATACTGCATTTAAATTTTCTCAAGGTGAAGTGTCTGATGTTAAAAAACCCTGAATTAACCCAAGGCCACAGTGTGTGTGATCTGTGTGTAGGCAGAAAGGAAGCAATAAAGCTTTGGGCATTAGGAAATAGTCTCATCAGTGCTGCATTATGTCCTCAGGTTTCCTCTCCTGACATGAAGTACAGAGACAAAGGGGACCTATTTTTTGCCATTCAGGGGCTCCACGATAAATAAACATGAAGCCCAGAGAGGCGTTTCCGTGATGCAGAGGACACCCTGATGTATTCCGCACGGCGTACTGCCTTCAATCAGCTTTAAGATGCCACAAAAGGAGCTAATCCATTTGAAGAGGGTGAGCAATAGAGGAGAAGCCAGGCATTTTGATCTCGCCCAAAACTGATTAGGGTGTAGATTTAGACAGACAGGAGAGCAAAATATCCTTTCAGAGGTCACTCTATCTGAAAGTCTCCTTCAACAGGACAGAAAAGACAGAAAGCATTTTTGAACTCGTCTCTCACGGGTGGGTCGTTAACAAGGTTCTGTGCTCACGCTGGCAAGACAATATTCAGGGTCAGTGGAAATTATGCCAATACAGGTGTCCTTTTTATAGCGTCACTAAGAGCCTTCAGATTTTTATAGCCATTATAGTTGGGCTGCTTATGTGCCTGACCATGACTTGCATGATTCTACTTAATAGTTATAAGTGAGAATGCCCTCGGCTCACATTTCACTATTGATTTTTAGTCGCTTTGCTGCGGAATGCTAAACCTTATCAGTGTGTAGCACCTTTTCAGTCATCCCTCAAGATAAGGATCAGGATCCCACCTAATATTCTACTCACCCTTGAGAGGACACACAAGGGCATGGCAAATTGACTTCCCAAAGAAATGGAGCTCCTCCTACCACAGGAGAGAAACATCCTGGTAGAATACCAGAGCCCAAACCAAAAACAAGATAGAAAAAAAAAATTGAAAGAAAGAAAGAAAGAAAGAAAGAAAGAAAGAAAGAAAGAAAGAAAATTCCTTTCCCTATTTAACATTTAATGACGCCCCCTTTTGTATGTCACCGGGTATGTGGAGCAGAAAGAAGAGAATCACCCTCAGTGAAACAGACAAGTATGCTTGAAGTGGAGGAAGGGCTAACCATCCCATCTCTCTCCCCTCTGCACTGCTGCGTCCCTGCACCGAAGCACAAAAAAGGCTTCAGCCACCATGGTGGAGGTTCAAAGCGGTCTGTGCGTGCATGTGCAGAGATGCTGCCAGTTTAGATTCCATTCATAAGGCGGGGAGTAAATGTCAGTGCAGGTAGTCATTGATGTGCATGGTACCACACACAGTGGGGGAGACAGCAGGGAGAAAAAAACAGCAGGACCTCAGTCTGCTGGCTTAAATTGGAAAGGGGACGGCATACGGCTTTTCCAAAAAAGATTATTATTGAGAGAGAGAGCGAGAGAAAGAGAGAGAGAGAGAGAGAGAGAGAGAGAGAGAGAGACATAAAGCTGGTGCATTAAATAAAAAGCCATGACACCGGGAGTTTTGTTGAGCCGGGTGCTAGATATTCAAGTGCAGTAAAACACTATAACTAAGGTAGATTTTAGGAACAGAGGGTCAATTAGGGTATTATTTATCGAGCAGTTGGCAGTAGACTAAAACAGTAATAGAGAACTTATGTGACAGGCTTCTGAATCAGACAATGTATACTGCAGCTTAACTAGACACCAAACAAACAATACTGCAGGAGGAAAAGAAGACAGAGAAGCAGACAGCAAATATTGTCTTTTTATCAATACAATACAAGTGTACAATTTACAGAACAGTACATAAATACCCTTTGGAATTAGAGATGGCCACTGCATTTCATTTTTTTCATTTGTTAGTAATTTCTATTTAATACTAAAGAATCTAGGCAGCCAATTTATTATAATCAGCATTAATACTAATGAACCTGTAATGCTATAGTGCAACATTAGCAGTAGCACTAATTTATATTTATATCACATAAACCACACAAGGTGAAAACTGTCACTGTCATAAGCAGAAAAAAACACAAGTACTCAATATCATAAGCTGTCATGTTCCAGATTTTTCATTTACTCATTTAATGTTTTTTCTGCATTTACACAGCATTTCATGGTACTTTAAACCAGAGATGTTTTTTCTACTTAAACACCACCAATGTATAGCGTAAAGCTAAATCTTCAGTGGTTTGTTATTCACTACACAGTACAGATGATGTAATATGACCCACCTACCTAGTGTACTGTATACTTGACTTTCAGATAACGGGTATGCAAAAATGGTTCGGCAAGTACGTCTCAATATTATCTGCAAAATTGTTTTTAGTCTTGTATGAACATCCCGGCATATAACATTCAGTTCATTTTCACAGAGATTAAATATTGGCACACATGGATTAGTCAACAGAAGACCAACAATCCCATGATGAGCACTAGAGCATGGCATGGAGTCAAAGTGTGAGCAATGGTTTACTAATAAATTCAACAGTAACCTAATCAGCACTTGATTAGTGTCTATCATTAATTTAAAACATGTAATGCATATTTAATTGCCAGCTTAATAAAAACGTACTTGATCAAAAGCAGTGGCCCAGAGGGGAAAAAGAAGAATGCCTCTGTAACTGTTGTATACATCACATGCCTGTTGTTTGTGGTTTATATTACGCAGGAAGAGCCATCATCTATCAAGTCAGCCAGCGAGTGCACAGCTGTTGGGTGACCCTCTTTGTCATCTAAATGTCATCTCTCTTAACACATACACACATTTGCAATCGTCAGCAGCTCTCAAATAGCCCAGTTAATACACATGTGGCCTCGGCATCCACTGCTAGGGCTGACCACCTCATCATGCCTTGCTCTGTAATCAGAAAAAAAGAAACCGTGCACTTCATGAGTGAATAAAGATCCCTCACGTTCATTTATCTTCATCTGCTCACGACACCTGTAACAGTTTTCTCCCCAAGTACGCACAATTTCACCACTGGTAATTACACTCGTCTGGACGCACTAGTTGTCTTTGGTCCTGATTCAAACAATGTTTAAAACTGTGATAGGTGATATCGCCTGGGAGTGGTAAATAACACAGAACTATCATTACTAAAAATATTTCTGTACTAATGCACGATTTCAGGAAAAGGGTTTAAACAAAGCTAGTGCAAGGAAAAGGGAGGAGAGGAGGACAAGGAGTGCCATTGCTTTGAAAACACTAAAGCTCTGGCTAAGCTGAAATTGGATATCCCAAATGGATATTCATTCTCTCCCTCACTCACTCATAGAGATGGAGAGCTAAAAACGAGACTGTGGCAAATGTAATATAAGGGCAATTTTACAGGACAGAACAGGTGTGGGGCCTGGAGGAGAGCAGCCTGCTACTCCAATACCAGAGTTATGAACTTTATAGTCCAATCACTCAATTCACAGGCCCTTAAAAAATATTCTTCGCTTCTCAAATCAAATCTCTGCCTACTCCAACTATTGCATCTGCTTGTACTCCTTATTCTCAGTGCAGCTTTCAACATCATAGATGACAATATTTTTTGATATAGACTAAAGGATTCCAGAAGAGAACATCTCCTACCTAGATCAGATCACATCTCCTTGACTGCTCTCTGAGTGTTAATGGTAAGCTCTCAATATATCCATAGGTTATGCCCGGAGTTCCACAAAACTTTGTTTAGGACCATGTTGTTTTTTTTCTTATATACAGTGCTACTGGTTATATTTTCCAAATAAATCCTACACTGTAACACCATCTTAATAAGGATTCTGAATGCATAAAATAGATCAGAAGCAAGATGCTGAAGAACCTAGCAGAAATGAAGCTTTATGGATAGTTTACATCATGTGCAACAAGGAAAAGCACCAGTGTGGCTATTGACTGGATTACACCTACTCACTCAACACTACGGTGACTACCAGTAAAAGTTTACAAGGATTATGAAATCAGCAACTACTAGAAACCTTCGATTCTGGTGGGACAGGACGGCTTTACTATCAACACAAAGTCTAGGGGCTATCAAATTAGACTTACCCTGTAGCCTAAAAATCTAGTGAATTTTTAGAGGAAACCCATAAATGGGCAGTTGAGAGTCAAAAACAAACAGCCATCCAGCTCTTTCAGACGTCTCTTTGTTTAACTGGGTTTTGATTCAACAGGTGTGTCTCTTGCAGCCATGAAACAGCATGTGTCACATACAGAAGAGATAATATCATTATAAAGTGTTGCCAGGGTTTAGACCAACTACATTTCAAGAACCAAACAAAAGACCTGATTCTAGTCCAATGAATTCAGGCATTTAAAATCACAGAACACATTTTCCTTCTTTTTCACAGCCTTTGTGTGGTAACAAGGTCACTTTGATGTATCTTACAGTAGAAATGGTTCTGTACATCATACACACACTGTTGTTGCCTTTGCCTTTGTGTGCGGAAATGGGAGAGATTTCATTCCAATTATTTGCTATGAGACGAGACCACTGGCAGTCGCAGATTATTTTTAAGGTAGCCCAATTTGGCATAAAATTCAGTGACACTGATATTAGTATTAACTCTCAATTCAGTTCTATTTGTATAGCGCTTTTAACAATGGACATTGTCTCAAAGGAGCTTTACAGTACATAAGAAACATAGTACATAACTAAATATTATACAAAGATTCATATTATATAAAAGTTCAAGATTAATATTAGACATATTAAATCTGTTTGTATTTATCCCCACTGTGCAAGCCTGAGGTGACTGAGGCAACTGTGAGTAAAAACTCCCTTAGATGGAAGAGGAAGAAACCTTGAGAGGAACCAGAATCAAAAGGGAACCCATCCTCATTTGGGTGACACTCGAGGCTGTGATTATAAATAAAAAGTCTGACAATTGTGTTTTGATCAGGGGTTGTTGTCCTTAAAGACCACATGTAGTTGGCATCTCTTCTTTGACTGTCTGAAATGAAGAGGGATCCAACTGGAGCTGGTACGTCTCTCTAGATGACCCAGGATCTCTCATGTTCACTGCTTCTCCTCTTCTGAAAATATTCATAGAGCAAGCATGGGGCAGCGTGATATCCTCTATTACACTTTCCATTTTTGACCACTAAGCACAACGAAGTTAAAAGAGGCAGTGAGCAAGCTGCCCCACAATTGTTCAGCATCTACAAAGGCAATTAAATCAACACAACCAGCCAAAGTAATGTTTCAATTCAGAAATTCAGAATATATGCCGTTGTGAATGTGGACTTTTTCTTTCTTTTTTTTTTTTTGAATGGTTGATATAAAGGTTGGGGTGCACCATAAAATGCTACTATTGGGCTGAATATTTTTACCTTGTGGATACAATAATGAATCCTACAGCAGATGGAAGAGCTTTTTTTTCCAATAAAACCACATCCACTACCAAATAAAAGGGCAGATCTTGTGGTTTATAGTGAGAGGGAGAGAGTTTGGTAAACTAGGACATTGGTACGCTCACCACCCCGTCCCATATACCCAGTTAGGTTGTGTTGATTGTGGAATGGCAGGATGCTGATGTCCTGGTGTGTCATCATGCCTGTGCTGCCTACTGTATCGCCTTTTTTTGTGTTGCTGTCATAGCTACACCTGCTTGCACTGTGATCACCATAGGTATTCTTTTTTAAGGTGTATATCTTCACCTGTCATAAGTAACAATCTGTCAAACTGTACAGGTACTCCTGCTGCCAATGTGATTTTGGTGCGAGATCCTGATACACTTCTCATACTCCAAACCTGCCAGAGACAAAGCTGGGGCATCTTGATTCTCTATTCCTGCTTCTTCATCCTGGATATTTGTAGTTTGATTCCATTCTGCTGTGTAGAATCTCACCAGGACACTCCAAAGACTTGCACTTCTGCCGTGATTCTAAACAGCACACCTTTAAAATGTCTCAAGTCAAAACTCAAAACATATTTAGCACTGGTTGTCTTTTCTATATATGACTCATAGCAATTACCAAAATTCCTCTATCTGGTGTCGTCCAGAAAGACGATGGATCCCCTGTCGAGGCTGGTTATTGGATTTCTGCAAAGCTGCATTGTGTGTTGTTAAAAGAATCGAAATTATTTAAACTGTATATCCGAGTGTGTCATAAACAGAAACAATTTCCCATTTCCCTGTACCAAGCAATAAACAGAAAACAAAAACTCCTAGAAATGTAGTAGTTATTAGTACTAAGGATGCATCAATATCCATTTTTTTCAGTGTACAAGTAAAGTAGATTTGGCATTTATTGTTACAGTAAAGAAATGAGTAACCTACATAAGATTAATCAGTCAGGGATGTCACAGAACATTACATTTATCTCTGTTTATGTTTATTCGGGGTAAATGATGTCCAGGAATGGCATACACATCCTGGTCATACACAAAGGCTACTGCTAATAGCCTCGTCCTTCATAAGCGAGTTAATGTTGAAAGATGTTAGCTAGCTTGCTACATGGGTCATCTGAGAAGTTGTGACGCAAGACCAAGTATTGTTTCAATTCAATTGTAATCGTTTTGTTTCCATTGCAGTGGAATCAAATCTAATCAATCACCAATAGTGGCTAATCATCAGGAACAACATTCTTGGTAAGAGCTGTTATTTTTACTCACCTAGCCTTATCTGTAGAAATTTTTTTTCACCTAGCCAACACTCTGTGTCTCTTTGTAACTCTGTGTGCGAGTTTAATGTTTAAGAGTTCCTAGTTTGAAGAGTACATTTTGCAGTCTGCTTTGTTTTGAATGGCATTGTTAACTGTGTACTACATCCGGATCGCTACTGTGCTGCCTGTTCATTAATGCGATTATATAAACTATGACTGCATCACAAAGTAGCATGTAGTATTGGCACATATATACCCCATATGCTACACACACACGCCATATTATATATATATATATATAGAGAGAGAGAGAGAGAGAGAGAGAGAGACACAGAAACACTCCACACACACATTCCAAACCAAAGTGAAACATTTCAATATGATGTTCTGCGGCTTCCTTGATGTGTAAATATTGTTCCTTGCCCCCCATTCTTGTGTCAAAGTGAGGTGGAGACAGTGGCATTTGAGCAGAGTCAAGGTCGCTGAGTAGGGAAGTCTGTGGGCAGTGGTGACATTTAGTCTGGAACCCCTGTGTGAGCGCAGAGTCTCAAATGAGCCGAAGCGCAGAGCTTACAGTCACACGGTCAGAGCTGAGAGCGCGCATGCAAATATCCAACAAAAATGCTATACAAATAGGGTGATTTGCATTCGAACTCCATGTGTGCAAACACATTTGCATGGAAGTAAAAGAATAACAGCCGAGTGGTTCTGAACACAACTGCAGAGACAAAAGCACATCTCACACACACCCATACAAAATACAATCATCAAACACACCGTGCACCAGAAATGCAACGCACATAACACAATACAGATCCTTTAGAAGCACAAAATATTTGTAGACAAAAAAAAAATCTCAAAAATAAAATAAAATAAATTAAAAAAAAAAATCATATTAAAAGCAATAATAATTCTGCTAGCCTGTTGTCCTGTTTTTCCAGCAAGCATGGCTACACAAGTACACGTGAAGCGAAAAAGGCTGGAAAGGAACCAAGCTATGCAGCAGCATTAGTATTCTCCTCACTGGCCTGTGCCCCAGCGGCCAAGCTACAGCCTCCCTATCCAACACAGCCACATACGCTTCTTATTAAAACACATCCGCCTGTCCTGGACCATGCTCTCTCATTAATATTTATCCCTCTTATTACAAAGCTCATGCATTTTTTGATTAATCTAAAGGTTCTTCTCCTAGAACGTCTTGGGGCACACAGATACGCTGTGCATGCTGATGCTCATGCGTGTTGTTTTCTGTGTAGGCTGTTATTTAAACATGCTACCCAATGTCACTTGCCCTAAAGCCACACTTATTCATCACTGCATTGAAATGACGTGCAGCATCCTGAGAGAGGTAGAATGCTCTGAGATTTTCAGATATCGCATAAAATACACACTACCTGCCGGTCCAAAAAGTTTAAAATTACATTTTTTAAGAGAGCAACTTTATTTAATACCTGCCTGAAGTGCATCTAAACCAAGATGGAAAGAAATCACGAGAGGTTAAACCATTATGTAGGAATGAAGCCAGTGACATTACAGTTCACTTAGCTGCACTTGTATTCGCCTCTGTTCTCTAACAGCATCCAGATTTCAGTGTGGAGGAGCCAAAGGTTTGACTGAGGACAGCACAGGCTGCATTAATGGCTGCAGAAGGCTGTTTCAGCAGAGAGGACAGAGTCTAGTACGTCCTCTGTCTAAAAAGTGCATTTGTTTAAGAGGCTGTTGGTTAATGAAGGCCAGCTCAGAGGTAGAGAGGTGAAATATGATAACAAAAGAAGAGATAAAGCAAAAAAAAAGATATCTTCATGTAAAAGAGTCTGCCCTCCAAATGATAGACAGGTCGTATTTTATGTCAGCTCATGCAAGGAAAAACCCATCCACTGCCAACTAATTTGGCCAAGATGATTCATTCTGTGGTGCTAAATGTTTGCCTTGGGGAAGCAGTCAGTCTGCCATCCGTTCTGATTTGCTCTCCCCATCTGCCTGTCGCTCCTTATTTCTCTTCTCCATCTCCTCTTCACCTCAGAGTCTCTCTCCCACCCTGCCCTCCGTTCTCTCCATCTCTCTCGTCTCACACAGACCCACTACGATAGGGCCCATCTCACCGAGGAGATGTAACCGCACCGTATTAGCATGCTTAGGCACGGGGGCGGTGAGCCATTACCTAGCAACAGAGCGGCGTGCGATTGGCTGCCTTCCTAAGACAGAAAAGTAGGTTCGGTCTGGGGTTTAGAGAGCGAGGGAAACGAGAGGCTATTTTCTGCCCATGTCATCTCGGCTCGTCACATCGGAACGACGTCGTGCAGTACTCTTCCCCCATGGCCTAGCCATTGACTGAAAGGGCAGCAGACCGGAACAATCCGCTGCAGCAGCGGCACCTGCAGCAGACAGACACAACAGAACGCGGCCGGCATAAAGAGACGAGGTTACCTCACAGCTTCTACTCCGTCAGTATTTAGGAATAACTAAACTAAACTAAAACCAAATTGTCTTCTTGTAGTGTTTCTGCTGTAGATATAATGCTCTGAATTCTTCAAGTGCCAGGCTATTTAAGGACACATAAAATGGTGCTCAAATAGCAGGTCAAAAGGTTGACAGTACAAGTAATATCGCCATGGCAACCTCCAGCAATTCTAAAGATAGTGTGACCTATACGCAGTGTGTTGCATCTTTCTAAGCTTAGTGGTCTGGACATAGAAAAGTGAAATGTATTTATATCTCCCCGTCCTTTTAATGTTGCATTAGGGTCATGTTGGTAGCCACAACATCCATCAGGCTGGATTCCTACATGCAGCTATTGTATAATAGAAAACAGTGTGCACACAGTTCACTGTGAAGGAGTCTTAGAGTGTTTTCCCACTACGTAATCAAAAAGAAGTAGACCAAACAGAAACCAACAGTACTTGCAGACTTAGTTCATTTTCCACTAACTGGAACAGTTGATGATGACAACAGAGACCATCACTGCAATAAAAGAGCAAAATACTGCCTTTGTTAAGTCCAGTAAAAGAAAATGTTTAAATAAACATTGCCTTTTGATCGATCAAAGATTTGGTGAATCATTTAAAGAAAGATTGTTTTAATATATATTTACCACTTGATGGTTAAATATGGCAAAACTAGCAGGATTAACACTAAATAAAGGATAAAGTCCTACTACATATAATCAGATACTGATATTTGTTTGCACACATCACAGTTTTTCACTATGTTATATTATATATAGATTATAAGTCCTGAAAGTCCTTTGAATGCCCTACACCTTTTAATCATTCTCCAAGACTGACAGCAGCATGGTGTATGGTGAAAAGTGGCATATGATTCATGTAAAGGTGCTGTACATTAAATAGAGGGGAAAACCAGGCCTGTAATTGAAAATGGGGAGTGTACTTCATAAATATGCGCTGCACCCTAATATAAATCTGGCTGTGTGAAGGAAATACTGCTGAGACCTGGGAGATGCAGGCAGCCTGCAGAGACGGACTGAAGAGCTAGGTAAGCTGAAGCTTCATTAATCACAGTGAAGGAAGAGGGAGTTTGGGCAGCATAGACACCCTCTACAGTGCGGCATCTGTGCCAGGACTGATGGCAGCCATTTGCTACCAGGCACGCCGTACATTAGACTAGCCATCTGGCCAAGTCAGTTTGGTAATGGTTTGTAAAAGTAAAGCAAGGCAGTGTAAGTGTGTCAACCTGACTAGCATACTGATCTGAATAAACCGAAAATGTCATTAGATTAGCGCTGCTCTGCTGTAAGGACGTTGCAGTGTGTGGATGCAAGATTACAGATTAATAATGAATTAGGACAAGAGATGAAAAAGCAGAGTCATCTTCCATATAAGGTAACAAGCTATTCTGAAACACAATGAGATAATTATGTCAGCAAAAAGCCAAATCTATGAGCCTGGATGCACTACCACATTCTGACCAGCAGGAGTCCTCCTGACAGTAGCGCAAAGGTTCTGAATGAGCAAATCATAAACATAAAGAAGCTGGCACCACTCTGAGACATGAATCAGGCCTCTGAGCTCGACTGCAAACCCTGTGCGAGAGCAACACACATTGTATTCGACATGGTGCAATATGGGAACCTCAAAAACATTTAGTCATTGATTCTAACCCAGAAATCTAGGGCATGTTTTCAGGAAGGAAAAAAGAATTACAGAGTGATGTGTACCACATGGTGCAAAGTGTAGCACAATCTTTAAAAAAATAAAAGCCACTTTGGAATTTGGCAATTCTAATCACCAGGCTTAATCCCAGGATAGTGGCTCCTTCCTGTGCTCATGGACCATCTCAGACTCCTGTAGTGGCTCTGGTTCTATTTACCAGAAACGTGCATGTGTGAGAATGATAAAACTCATAGGCTTGGCCCTGGAACAGAAGAGAGAGTAGAGACGGTGGAAGCTCAATACTGACAAGCCCAGAGGAACAGAGCAGCATGACACAATGTCTGATGTGAAATGGATAACCTTACATGTTACATTTCACATTACACTATGTGTAAATATAATCTAAGTATCCATATACACATAGTCAGTGTTACTGTGCATAGTGTTGAATGACATCTAAACAAGCACACTCTAAAATCAAGAGGCTATCACAGTTAGACTAAACTATAGGCTACTGAATTTATTTAGAGTATAACTGAAACAGGCAGCTGACAATCAACAATAAAGTCATCCACCATACAGCCAAGAAGCTCATGTATAAAACCATCCCATAATAACATTCACAACTGTGTTTGATATTGCAAGTTTGTCAGATATATGTAAAGCACAGAAAAAAGGAACTAAAAATGTTGCCAGGTTCCAGCAAAATTTCAAACAGTAAATTGGAACATCTTAAAAAAATCACACAAAATACCCAAAACTAAACCAAAAAAAAAATAATAAAGCACTGGAAAATATAGTGTTTGCCCCCATGCTAACAGGCACCCACTCTCCAGGGAACGGAGAGAGAAATGGCACGATCCAAGGAAAGGTGAGCACATGTTTTTTTGGGGGAGCATGCATTAGTTTCCCTTTTGTTTCTTGGCTAAGTGGTTAATGCTGTGGTTTACTAATCAGAAGGCATGGCCGGAGGTAGGGTTGGGGGGAAATACAGTAGGATGGCTCTATGCTCTGACCCCCAACTTCCCATAATGATAGTATTGGGGAAGAATTTAAGTGATATAAAGATATTATCCACTTCAAATATTATGTCTAGATCTTACAGAGATGAATCTGTACATCCTAGACACAGCGTATACACTTCCGTTTTTCCTGTCTACATTTATTAGAATGTTAAATTATTGGCTTAAAAAAAAATCTTGGTGGGCAGAGAAAATTTTGCTTTAAAGTGGCTTCTCATCCTCCACTTAAAATGTTCATCATAGACACAATCATAGGGCAGTGTGATTCATGTCCCAATGGGCCTCTATTAGCACTTGCAGTTCACATTTGTGACTACTCAGTGTTATAACTCTATGAATCTAAATTGGGCACTGAGCAGGCTGCCCTCAGTTGTGCAACATCTACAAAGTCTAGCAAATAAATGAACATCGATTATATCAGGTAAACAGAAACATTAAAAACGCTGTTCAGGGTTCTGGAGTGGCTCAACAAAAAAGGATTCGACCCAACGTCTGGAGAGCCTGATGATGCCGCAGCCATCCCATTACCAAGAGTCCAAGAGAAGAAAACTGTCTGTGCTCTCGGTGAGTGAGATGGTGGCATTCTGTCTCTCTTGCTCTGTCTTGTCTTTCACAGTGACACTAGCCAATAATGGGCGTCCGTGAGCGCATGTATGAGAAAGCCTGGGGAAAGCACATTCAACTGAATTCTTCATATGGCTCTGAAGCATGTGATAGCCTTCATGCTCCATGGTGCAGCAGTCATGTGATCAGCCATGACCATAGTAGGGAGAAAATATGGGAAAAAT
>JAOTRN010000002.1:12820226-12842023 GCA_028566695.1 Bagroides melapterus
TGTGTGTGTGTGTGTGATTGTTTCATTCCTGTAAATGTGATTTCTACCCAAAAAAGATTTTTGTTACCATTGGAAATATTTGAAAAGTATTTTCCATATATAAATTTAGAATTCAGTTCCATATGAATTTTCTGGCATTTTAAGGCAGAAAATACTTTTCCCACATGTAGATACTTGCAAAATATTGGGATAAAACATATGCCATAAATTTGAGAAGATATCGGAAGCTATACGTAGGAAAATTGGATTAATTTTGTCCACCTATTCAACGGCAAAATTCACAGCTTAGTGTGACACAGTTCTGAGCTTCACTGTGAGGAGTGAGCAAACGGTCTCCACCATCTCACACGCTGACCTGCTTTTTACATCAGAGACCACAGCATGTGCTCCAGTACACTCACATGCCCTTAAAATGAGGGCAATCAAATACTAGTGAGTAGAAACCGTGCCTTTAAAAAATGGCATTTATTTTCCAAATCAAAACACATTATTCTTTTTTACAGAGACTGTTGTATCTATGAGCAGACTGATGTATCTTGCAATTTATCCGAATAAATAAATATCAATTCTCAGAGTTTGTATGTCTGAAGTTAAGTTGTGATGTGAGAGAGGAAGTCTGGCACATCTGTCAACAGCTGAGACACATCTAACACTTCTTAATGAACCACCATAGCAGCACCCATTCACGCAACAGATGGGCCTGGGGGTTGGAGGGGCATTTACACTCAGCCCAGGTGACGGAGGAGGGAAGGTGATTACGTCGGAACCTCACGTTAGAACCATGCTGAGTGGCAACATCTCCTTCCAGGTGGTAACGTGTATACGCAGTCAACAAGACGCAGAAGATGAAATGAAACGAGCGGCACATAAAATAGCGAGGAAGCAGCGACAGAACTTACATGGCTGCTCAGCAGTTCTGCATAAAAGCCATGTTTGATTAAATATTAATGCTATCCCCTGAACGTAGCTGTTTGTTTTGCATTCTTGCAATGTCTGCAAAAAAAAGAGACTCTCCCACACGCTTTAGCTTTTATAGACTTTAACTCAAATCTCACTAGGCATGAGAAAAGGAGCAATTAATGGTTTAAGACAATAGCGGTTCCAATTTAGCGTCTTTTCTTTCACTCCTAGCAAATATCGGTGCTTTATGAAATGCTGTTTTGATTTCAAAGGCCTGGAAGAAGATTTAATCAGACTGCAAAGGTGAAAAACAATTTGTGGCAACAGCTACAGATGTGCATAAATCACCTGCAGTTCTCATCATGCTACAGGAAACATCAATAACGTCTTTGAGCTCACAAAAGCTTTTCCAGCAAATGAGTGTTGGCATTACAGGGGCATAAACAGCTCATTGATTCAAGGAAAGGTCAGTCATATCGGCTTACATGATGAGAATTAATCTGTATTCGTTGACTAGACTGCAGTAAACACCCCCAGGAAGCCATTCAGAAGGAAGCAAAGGAAATGGCCATGTTTAAATGTGAAATGTTCTGGGTTGGTTTGAGGCTTGTGTGTTTTCACAGAGGCACTTGTGGCTATTCAGAAGGTGTAGCAGATTCCTCAGACGGGTCACTGAAATTACATTTCAAAGGCTTGACACGTAGACCCAAATAGTGAAAAGCAAATAAGGCTCAAACACCATGAGAACAAACTGCTCCTCTCATTCTTTTTAACTAAGCCATGTACGAACAATACTTTTCTCTCGGTCAGAGAGACAGAGCTATCATTTCATCCGAGTTTCAGAAATGTTAACGCTGACAGCCGTAAGCTTATTTGAGCAAAGGTAAGGCTACGGTGTTCCAAACACAAACGGCTTTTCAGTGGTTCCCCGTAGCACAGTGTAAGCTCATACTTTCAAATGCACGCCTGATCGATAGGACAGAAAGACAAAAGGGAGGCGGGAAACTGAGGAGGGAGAGAAGCTGAGGACGAGACTCCTTTTTAGGCAAGGCGAAGCTAAAACAAAACACAAAAGATTAATCACAGCTTAGTCATTCAAACACTGAGCAACAAGAAAGTGATCAACAATACTGTGCTTAGTGAGAGATATACAGCAAGACAAATACAGTGGGTTGGAGGCCAGCTTGTGGAATGAAGGCGGTTTAGTGTGTTTGTGGGGGTGAAAAAGGGCGGTTTGAGGGACGAGGCCCCCATGAGAAAATTGATGAGGGGACAGGCTGCCGGTTGAACTCCCTGCACTGTGAAGGCTTCAGAAATTTGAGTCCACTCCTGTGCCTGTGGTAGCTGAGCTCCAGTCTAAAATGGCTGCCAGAGAGCCGTGTAAACAACCCAGAGGAATGAAAGGGGCTACATTTCTCCAGCCTGCCTGCCAAGAACTGCATAGCCTTAGGTCTTTCAGTTAACCCTTTCCCTCCTCACAGTTTTGGAGTAAGCGCCGTATAGACTAATCCTACATGGACTGCTAAATTCTGTTAAAGGAAATTCCTTTTAATGTAAAAAAGGTAATTAATGCATGAACCAGTGTGAGCAGTTCAGAGCCTGACTGAGAGCATTATTTGATACAAAGCTTTGTCTGTGCTCAGACAGGTATTTTTTCTGTTTTTGGTTCAATAGCTTGGACCAGTCAAGCGAAACCAGCCATGAACAATCTAGCTAGGAGGCTTTTCAAAGCAGACAGAGTCACCATGGTGTTTCCATGTGCTCAAAAACAACTCCCCCTTTACTGAGCCCCCCCAAAGACAAAACCCCCCAACCGACTCGGGCGGGAAAATACAGGAAGCTCTAACAGGCTGGTGCTCAAGGGGGAAGTGGTCTTGAAATGCAAATTGGAATGCCAGAAGAAATTGAAGTCCTTCACATGTAATGAAAAACATCGGACTGGAACACAGCCAAAATCCCCACCCCGCCTCCTCATTTTTAACAACCCGATGTCATTAGCCACTGCACAAGCTGACATTGCGTTATATAACACGTTTTGCCCTTTAAAAACAGTGCGGTGTAGAGTTTATTACTAACCATATATTTGTACATAATTCCCTGCACGTAGAATGAAATAAATGTGGCTATACAATAAGACAACACAATGCAACTGCTCTCCACATAACACTATAAATTTAGATTTGCAAGAAACTGAAGGGATCATACCATCCATCTTATCTGTACCCAAAGGGAAGCTAAAAACAAGAGAAAAAAAAAGGCAGGAGGTGGGGGTAAGACAGTAAATCAATTCGTCTCTGCAGCTTTAATATCTGCAGAAGGAGGCAGGAAGCGCACGCCTGCAGCAGCTGGCAGCTTATTTGCTGGGATGGAATGGAATATCTGAGATTGCATACATTATCTGCCAAGGGGGCCCTAGGCTACGAAAGATAGTGCTGACATCACCGTCTATAAATGGCTGTGCTCAGAGGCACACTGAATGAAAACAAAATGGGAATAACCCTTTCCAGACAAATGTGTGCAAAACAACGTGTATGCACTGAGAGAAGAGAAAATGATAGAGGAAAACATTTCCTTGCTGCATAGAAACTACATGGCAATTTAGTTATTCTGAAATACAAATACATCTTAAGGTGCTTTAAAAGAATTTGATTTTAAGCACTGAAGGAGAAAGGTGTATTTGCAGTTTATATGCAGTTGTGTGCTTCTGCATTATTTTGCTTTAGATAGAAAGATAGATAAGATTATCACATTTAAGAAACTGGTGATGTAAAAACTTAAAGTAATGGCAAGTATAAACAAGGAAAAGTATTTTTAGTCAGGGACACGAAGGGTTAACCGTGAACTGCGGTCTCCCCATTGTGTCTGCACATTCCTGAATAAATGATGTTGTGAACAAGGCTGGTAACCACGGGCAACCGTGCACGATGGCACTGCGGAGTAACCTTTGGAGTGGCTGTATTTTTATCCCCTGGAAACTTCTCCATCGTAGGATAGAAGGAAGGAGAGTGAGAAAGCGGAGAGAAAGAGCGAGGGAGAAAACAATAAGGGGGGCAGATTGTTGGGGGAAGGGAGGGGGCTTCCCTGGGCTGTGAAAGGGGAACAGACTGCAGTGATTTCACAACGCACCCAGAAACCTAACAAGCCAAAAACAGACTGGCTACAGCTGGGGGAGAAAGAACAGGTTTAGAAGTCACATATTCCAACCTCTAACCGACTGGCTTTTGTGATTACATAAACTGTTCTGGGAGAATTTATAGATAAGCCACGTGTATTCGGTGTGCTGTCAATACAAATAGTATGCAGCTTATTGAAAGAAGACAGAGATGTTTACTGTTTCTCTGTGCTGTCTTCCAAAAGAGCCTCCAGGTCCTCTGATGATCATTCCCAATGGCAGTAACAAGCACTGACAGACAGACAGCATGCTCATTAGGTCGTGCTGGATAAAACTACAAGTGATACAGAATGAAAAATCCTTAATGTGTTGAAAAGCATTGCACAGGTAATGCTACTTACATGCTAATGCCTGGAAATCCCAAATCAACCTATATTAGAATGCAAATGGTGCACAATCTCCATGCAGTCAAGCAGATTGCAAACACTGAGCAAGCACCATTTCATGGGTGGAGTGTCTTGGAGACATGCGTGCTTCTCTTTACTATGCATATTGCAAACGCAGGATATCGAAACCCAGGATACCGTTGCTACAGTCACTGGCATCCTAATCAGCATACAAACAATAGAAGGCAGTGTATCTTGACCGAGTCACCACACCTTAGTTCCAACTAATAGAGCAGGTGGTGCCCCGTCTCTGCAATGCACCACTCCAGAAGACATCTATGAGTGTACTTCCCATAAGCACAGAGCCAAAAGAATCATCAGGCTGGGATTGGAGCATTATATAGAGTGTAAAATGGGAGAAAAATGCTTTTGATACTTAAAGGATTTGTCTGAGTTCTGAAGTTCTTTACTATTTTTAAAAGAGTCCCGTGAAAAATACTAAAATATTAATGAATAAATGCAACCAGGACAATATACTACACACATAAGATATTTAATCAAATTCTTATAAATCTTATAAAATAAATAAATAAAAGAGACATTTTCTATTTTTTTCCTCAGTTACCTAATGTTATGAGTCACCGTTAATTTATGCTCAATTCATAACACAAAGCTGTGATTAGGTCCCAAATGAATAGATTCCAGTTAATTCAGCACTCTGAGAGGAAAACTGTCAACATATACAATGTACAACATTTACCATTGATCAGTATTGAGGCCTTTTTTGTTGTGTATTAATACATCGTACCATTTTATAATGTAAAATTTTTTTAAGAGCTTCAAATGCTTCCAGATTTATAAGTAACCAATACTGCATAGAAGGGCTTATATATATATATATATTATTTATTTATAAGTCTATATATTTCATATAAATGATAAGAGTAACTTTAGTAGGGTACAAGCAGAGAAGACTTTAGGTGAGATATTTGGGCATATAAACTACGTTCTGACCTTAAAGCCCTTTGTGATTGTGTCTGGAGGCCCGATCATGCCTAATTGCCATGAAGGAATTGTGCTACCAACCATTTGTCTGAGGAACAGGAAGAAAAAAAAAAGAGCATTAGCTTGAGTCATGGCAACAGCCACGCACCAACTGGTTTCCCTCCTATCGGCAGCCAATGCAAGATTACAACTGACGGCTCACGTGACCGCCAGCTGAATTCTAAATGAGGAATGTTTCCCTGGGGGCATCTCAGGCATGTGCAAGCACTTTCCTTCACTGTCTTTCACAAACATACATGAACAGTAATTTTCAGCACAAGCTAGAATATCAATGACAGGTAGAACAGATTAGCCTGCAACTGCTACAAGGACATGTATGAATAAAACACTATTGGGACACGACAGGAAAAACATGCACACTAATACAAGAGCGCCACTGAGACAGAAATATATTTGGATGGCTTTCACTGAGAGTGCCAGTCTTCCTAAATGCATGATTACAGGATGATAAAGCGGGTCGCTTTTAAACACTCAATCTGTTAACACTATGATGCAAAAAAATATATATATCTCAAATAATCAAATCAAACTTCACAGACCTAGATTTGTCATAGTTTTCCTGATTTCATGAAAGTACATTTTTAGGTCAAGGTGACTGGAAATGTAAAATGTGTCAAATTACATTCTGTTCATTGCAGTTGAGTTAGTAATTGCCCATCATATTAGAAAGAAACATTAGGGAAATATTTCTATTCTTCTGAGGTCAGAAAGTTAATAAAACAGTCCGTCTAGTGCAATCACATGCAATACAAGTTCATAAAAACCTAAACAGTACAAAATAACAAAAAAAAATTTAAATACTAGTTTTTTTCCTGTGTAGTGAATGTTAGCCACATTACATACAAGAAACGAGTAATTATGAAGGGTATTTTTGTGTAGAACATAAAGCATTAGAAAAGAGCAGTAACACACTTACTTGCAACTCAGTTCTCGATTTTTAGATATGTTTTATATGTAAACACACCTGTATAAACCTTGCATGTGGAAACAAAGTCAAACCGAACAAACCGACACTTGACAAATATATTAATATCAATGAATTTATTACAATTTACTCAGCTCCAAGGCACGTTACAAGTCTTCTGTTACTACAGAAATGTATAAACAAACAGAGCATTTAAGTTCATGTACAGTATTTTTGCTCTACTCTTAAGAAGCATCCGTGCACCTTTAAAGCAAAAGGGGAGGAGAATGAAAAACACGTAGGAAACTATATTTGTACTTTCAGAACACGAGATGAAAGTGAGACATTCTTTTTTTTTGTTGGTGTTTTTTTTTTTTTTTTTTGTAAAGTACGTCAAAAATATAAACAGACCAAAAGACAAAAAATGCCCACTAACGGTCTATAAACCGAGTCATGCCTCGCGCCTTCCTGTTTACGTTGGTAACTAGGACAAAACACCTCCGGTAACAATCCGGATTTATATAGGGGGTGGGGGAGGGGGATATCACCTTAAAAGAAGTGCATGAGCCCAAATAAAAACGTGAGCGCAAAGTGCTTCCCCACCGTACCGTTAACACTGCCACCAAAATACATCGCGACCAAACATGTCCAAACAGCCTCCTCCTTCAAATTAGCCATGACATCACACTGCCCACTGTACCTTTGTTTCAAAACACTGAAATATATGACGGAAAGAGGGGGTCTCTGTACATAGGACTACTTTGTCAGTTATTCACAACATGTATATAATATACTCGACTCAATTTACGTTTCTGATTCGGGAAGCATAATCATTTTAAGGGTCTCTTTCCTTTTTCACTTTAACGTCCCCTGCCAAAATGGTTGCGATTTCGCCTTGCATGAAAGCCCAAGGCACATTCGAACCTACCAGGGGGCATTTCTCTCCGCTGGGGCAATACACCTCGCCGGTTGCCCCCTGTGCTTTGATGCTCTCGCGTGAACATGGGAAGCAAAACTTGTGGTTGGGAACGGAGGGACACTGAACGAAGTGTGTGTCTTCTAAGCGTTCGTGACAAATGGTGCAACACAGCGGTCCGTTGTTGGCCATGGGCGAATCGGGAATGTTTTGTGGGTGCGCTTGCTCCATGTTTTGATGGGACGCGGACTGCGAGGGTGTCCCGGCCATGTTTAACTCTCCGTTACGGGAAGCCAAGCGCCTCTGTCCCGACACAGAAGCGGGTGATACCGGACTGCTGCTGTTGTGTCTGGTGGACGTGGTGGAGTGCACGGAGTTGCTGTCTTTAGGAGAGTGCGCATTGCCTAGCGTGTCTGCCACAGACATGAGCGCGGCCATGGGGGACTGTCCGTTCTGCGGAGCCGATTCGGGCGGCGTGGCTCGGCTCGAGTGCACGGGCCCAAGGGGCGGAGGGCCACCGTGCGAGGCCACGAACGAGCCTGACGCCATGGTAAGCTTCAGAGCCTCGCTTTGACTGGCTATCCATTGCTGCCTCTGCTGCTCATCGCTGATCTTGAGCGCTCCCTCGGCCGAGTCAGGTTCAGGCGACGCTTTGCGCTTGCGCATGCCCGGTCTGAGCGCACTGGCGGACGGCATGGCGCGCGGCATGTTCACGAGCGCTGAAGGCAACAGCGGGCAGCTGGCGTCGATGTAGGGTTGCGGCAGCATTTCGGCGCCAAGACCTTCCTTAAAGAACCGCACAGTCTCCGGCAGCAAATCGCCCAGGAGTCGCCAGTCGCCGGAACCGTGTTTCTTCTCATATTCCAGATACTTAAACCCAGACGAGAGCCCCCTGCCATAGTCTTTCATGCAGTCTTGATACATTTGTTTGGCCACCCCTGACGCACTGGAAAACACATTACCAGATCCACTTGGGTATTCAACAAATATTTTCAGCTCGTAGTCCATACCTGGCTTAGACACAGCGTCGAAAGCAAACACTCTACCCGAAAGTGAATGGTCTTTCTTGAACCTAATATCAAAGGGCGTACAGTTCGAAAGTGTAATCAACGTCTCCCTTACGATTTTAGGCTTGCTCGCCCAGTCCTCAGCTCTGTTCCGCAAACTCTCGCTAAGCTCGGCCAAAGCCTCCGCGTTGCGCTGCTTCTCTTTCAGATCGCGGTCTTGGTCCGTACTGGACACGGAACCGGGTCTTTTACCTTGTTCCGACATCGCCTGCGACGCCATGGACAAAGCTGTGCTCATGCTGGCTGTTGGAGGGGCTCTACCAGCCATGCTGTGCTGCGCAATGCCCGCTGCTGATGGAGGGCCGTTCAGCATGGTCTGCGGGAGTAGATTCGGTGGTACGTTCATTTGTCCGGGCACCGTGACCAGGCCGTGGCTTCGGCGAGAGTTGGGGCTTTGGCGGTTAAGCTCGGGAGGCCCGTCGTCTGATTTCGGAAATCCATTCGGTCCTCCGAGTCCGTTTGGGAGGCGTCCGGCGTGAGCGCCGACGGCGGAGTAATCGAAGCGCGATCTCTCTGTGCTCAGAGAGTAGCGCTCTAGCCCTTGCTGCTGCTGCTTAGACGAGGCGTCCACATGGTTCAGCTGCACAGTCTCCTTGGCCGCCATAGCTGCCTGTGCCTTCACCGTGGGCGGCGGCGCTGGTCCCGGGGATCTCCCCTCTTGGAAGCCATGAGCCCGCTTAAGGTGCCGCGCGGTCTCGATGACAAACTCGATGCGATCCGCGCCTTCGTAATTCACGCACCCTCTGCACACCGGCTCGGTAAAATCCCAAATCATAGCCCACGGCATGCGAGGCAAATCGCAGAGATAACACGACTGCCTCCTCGACGAGGAGACTTGTGCAGAAGACATGTTGAATGCCTTCCTCTCGGATCCGCGATACGGTCGTTTTCGGTCTTTATAACGAAAGAAGTAAATGTTTTCTCAAGCACTCTCTAAATCGGATCTTTGCGCTGCAGAAGGACGCGATTTTGGGACCGTGACTCCAGGCGCGCTTCACATTCTGCCTCGCGTGCGGAGTTGGAATTTTGATTGTGCCTCCACGTCCGCGCGCTCCACTCGGAATGCCACCTGGCTGGGCCGGTGACGTCAGCACCACGTTCCGCAGTTCTTCTCCGTTCCGAATCGACACATGCCACTTGTTGCTGTCCGAGCGCGCATGCTCCAACCACTCCCTACACATCTTCTGAATGGACCCAGCAACATACGACACATTGACCAATTTTTCGCTTAGAAAACACGACCAGTTCGTGGGGTTTCATCCCCCAGCATACAGACATCAGAACGAGCTGTCTGCCTTTTAATTAGGCAATATTCAGTTTCAAGATTTAAGAGGCAGATTAAAAAGTGCTTACATCAGCAAATACCATCGCTCATTTTCCCAGTACAGTGGATGTAATTTCGACACACAATCCTTCTACACGCCTACACACTCCGTTCTCTGACAGCTAGGTATTGTTCTCTGTATACATTTAAGCCACTATATTTTTTATCAATCAATGAATGAATAAATGTATGTATGTATCCATCTATCTGATATTTTTGTACAGTGCTTAGTAAAGTCTTCCATTTCTTTCTATATGTACAGCTGTGTACATGGTACTAGAGTTTCTACTGGACTGTAATCAGATAGTCACTACAAATGCAAATAAAGTTATGCCATGGCTTTGGCAATTATGCTGCATCAAATATAGTAGCTACAGCTCAGAGAATCTTGCAAAGGACATCAGTAAAATGTGTCATAAAATTAAAGTAAATTTATTTAATAAGATCATTAATTGCAGGTTGTCAATTGTGGGTAAAGAAATAAACTATTTATTATTAACTGTTATATATTAACAATTTCTTCCAAATAATTTAAAAGTTTTCCAGAAAAGAAAGAAATAAATTGTGGAAATATTAATATTTTGAAAAGAAACTGTGATTTTGTGGCAAACAGTTTAATCATGTAATACCCAGGCAAAAACTTTCACTGCAGTATCCTGCAGCGTCTGATTGTGTGTTCATTCGGTTCAGGATATTTTGCTTTCCTTCTCTCTCCCCGAGAGATTCTCTACTATCCCTGCAGTGCTCTCATGCATACAGATCACACTGTGCCTCACCACGCCTCTCCCTCTCTCCCTCTCTCTCTGTCATACACAGCGGAAAGTTTTCAGTGTTCTGCCTTCCCCAGGCCTGTCGTAGGGGTTAACTCTTAGCTTCCGCTAAGCAGCTGGATTCTTGCCAGACTGAGGGATTCTGGGAAAGGCAAGCCTTGCCAAGTACAAACTGCCAACATTAAGCAGGCCTGACAGGCCCCTCTCCTCCTCCAAGCCTGGCAGTGGTTCAAAGTGCTCTTTCATTTGAGACGCTGGCAGGCAGCCAAATGCATGCAGATTTACTTTACCTATTCTCAGATGGAGCTGATAGAGGCAGCCTGCCGTTGCCATGGGGACTAGAGGCTGCTGGAACAGCTCTGCGAGTTACTGCCTCCCTTGGGCTCCTTATATGTGCGTATCTAGTACAGACTGCTCAGTAAGCTGCATATGTATGACTTTCCCTTACACTGCTTTCTCTTTTTTTATGTGTGTTGGAAAGAATTTAACCTTTCACAATCTTGTTGAGGCTCAGCCGAGGCAGTTGGGTGCTGATGTTTCCTTCCCTTTAAAAAAATTGCTCTTGCTAAGAGTATTAATGAAACAATAAGTACACAGAGATCTATCCTGTCTAGATTGCAGAATGACTGCAACATCGGTCATATTTTCTACACAGGCACAGAAAGCTAGTCTTTGTAAAGCTAGGCATTCAGATGAACTGGTTTCTTTGGGAGCAACAATGTTATAGGCCACAGTTTATTTCCTACTTATGATATTGTTTTCCCGAGTTCATGTCATAAAAGATTAGGTATGAAAAGGAATGAATGAATGTGCCAAATTGCACAACAATGCACTGACATGTTCACAATACTAGGAAGCTTTCTCCTTCTGCGTAACACGCCCTGCACTGCACAGCCACCAACAGAGCGGACAGTGACATCAGTATTCAGGTCTGTGGCATGTCGTGTCACCCTGACAAGGCTGTAGTTCAGACACAAGCACATGCATTGTAGGTATTTATAGTGCAGAACCATTTGTCTCCCTCACCCCTATTTTTTTTTCACTGGATTAGCTGCTACTTATAGAGATGCGGTACTACTATGCATTGATATTCAATTTAGTATCAAACATTAATCCAGTTACATTCATGAAATGGCTTCCTAACTGTCTGGGCATCATGTCTGAATATGGTGAGTGAAGTCGTATGTGTTACTTTCGGTATCAGAACAGCACGCTCTTAAAGGAGTAAAGAGAAACAAAATGTAATAATATTGACTACCAGTATTAATCCCTGCTACATGCTGTGGTGAAACCAGGGGAATATGTCGAGCGACGGAAATATCGCCTGACTGTTATATAAGAAACTTCAGTGCATCTATTTCAATGCAGCATATAATACAACATAATAGACCAAGCAGTGTGATTTTTTTTTTTTTCTTTCTTTTTTTTTTTTTTTTACCTTGAATGCTCTGGTTGGCTGTCATTGACTGTTGCTATGGCAACTTGCTTTACTCCATCAGGCTGTGCTGGATGTCTTGTAGATTTCTGGTTGTTAGAGATCTGTTCCTGCAGCCTGCCATTTCCTGCAGAGAGGAAGAAAAAACAACACTGTCTCAATCAGCTTGAGCAGCACACACCTGCCTCACTCAGCATTTTACTCAGTCCGAGCACACATACAAAGTGATTCATCACAGATCTGCATGCCAACCAAAAATGCTAAATTTCCAGTAACTACAGACTTTAATATTCATAAACAATGTGTCAATAACTTTCTGAATAAGCTAAATTTGGTATTTGTGAGAATGCTGGTGAAGTTGTTATTTTTATAGCCGGCCAAGAAGTGACTGTAAATGGGAAAACAGTCTATGTTTAGTGAACACTAGCTTCATTACACAGATGTTTGTCAAGGGAGGGCAAAATATAACTCTGGTCAGTTTCCAAAGCCCATTAGAGCCCTAAGAGATTTGTAAGAGGAATGTTCCCCTGCAGCACTGAATGCAGACAAAAGAAAACAAAGCTATATAAATACACGGGAAAAGGATTTCTCACTCCTCCAAAAACATTACCCGGGCTCCCAAGGATTCCTGAGGGTAATCATTTCCTCAAGGTTAAAAAGTCACCTTAAAAGGGGACTCCTCCTACAAGAACAACAACCTCATGTCAGGCTCTCCCACCACCCATCAATGTTTGACAATCAGCAAGGCCAGACAATGAAAAAAGGAAAGGAAACCTGAGGCCTGAAAACTTCATGATGTGTATAGTTTAACAATGTAGAATAGGTCACGCTACTGGTCTTCCTGATTCGAAAAACAACTGTGATGTTCTTCCTCTAAAAGAGGGGCATTACTGCTTAACAAGATAATATTACATGTGACAATAGAATTCATTTCTCGCTGCAGGTTTTACCCTGAAACTGCCTGAATTAACCTGCAATGTTAGGAAATATTTATGTAAATATATCTCAATTTGCTTATGAGAACAAGAAATAAGTATAAAAGAAACAGCACAAACACTTTAGATTTTCTACAACTTAAATATCATTTTCTTCTCACACTGTGACAAGCCTCTGGTCCCTCGACTCTTTAATCTTCATGTGATGTTTGCTGTTGTTGTTGTTAGCACACAGATTCCAGCCCTATTTCCCAGCAACTGGGTGAGAATAAACTCAAACTATGTTTACAGCTGCAAAACATCAGCTGGAATGTGGTGGATTTAATGCAACAGCAAGTGGCTGTCTTTCCTACTGCCTTTACAATTATTCCAAACACAGACAGGCAAACAATAGACAGCGATTAGCACGAAACTGGCACCTCCCCAAGGGGTGGCAGCTCATTGCAGGACCACAGGGTTAGTAAGAATACCGCAGTCCGTGAGGAGCACAACGGCCTGCAAAACGAACCAGAGGAAACAGAGCTGAAAGATGCAGGGAGCGTAAAGCTTCACCACATTACACAAAAATAACAAAACCCACAACTGGCACACAATCTAATAGGCATAGACTCTACCACCGCTCATGAGTAACCAGCTGTGCATGATCGTCCTGAGGAGACGAAAAGCCATTTTGTGCTTCACTACAGTGTGATGCATGGCACGGCACTCGCTCCCCCAGGGCATAGTGGCGGTGCTAGAGGTCTTGGCAGGTAAGGGAACAGGCTAATAATAAAGTCTGCCATTTATTTCACAAAGGGCATCTCAGTGGAAAGTAGACAAGCCCCTCCGGGTGACATGGCTGGGGGGAAAAAAACACAAGAGGTTCTCTACTATTCGTATGGTAGACACTACATTTGGATCGGTGAGGAAAGGCCTATTATTTAAAAATATCTTCGCTATTTTTAAACCACTGTCACCGACGACCAGAAATAATCAGTAAATAATGAGGAAATTGTTGAAACACACTGTGGGCTTAGAAGCAAGACACATGTCAGCACGATGTACACGTGTGCATTCACAGTAGGAGGCAGGGATATGAGCCAAAGTAGCTAATTAGGAATGATTTAATAAGAATTATCTCTCTTTCTCATAATGAAACATGTCTTGTAAATATGGACCTTCTTCCTTCAGCTCCCACTCTAAGTCGGTCCTTACATCCTTAATAAGAGCCGATCCTGTGAATCAGATATATTAAACTGTGCTATACTTAACGCAGACTTTCTGACTAATCTATTCATCACTCACATTATTGATTATGAACTCAGCTTAGACAGAACATCTACACCATCCACATATCATAAGAAGGATCTAGATCTACTACTTGCATCAGTTTTAGTCTTGAATTAGATTTATTATTAGCTTGAAGCACTAATTTTTATGTACTTGTTCTGAATTCCAAAATACTATAGCCAAGATAAAAGGATAAAGCACGTGTGTCCCTTATCCAAGTCAGAATGAGGTGATGAGGTCTGTTAGTTTAAACCTAGCAAACATTCATTACCAATAGAAAACTTGCTCATGGAGGCCTATTTTTATGCGTTATAGTTTTTTTTTTTTCTTTTTAGAAAACTTATGAGGCGTGCTTGTTTATGTAAGACTACACGGAAGCTATTCGAAACTGGAATCCACGCTGCACGGTCTTCGATAATTAAAACAGCTCTGAATATTCCCCCTAATGCTTTGATATTAAAAATATCCTTGAGATGTACAGTGCCTACTGTACGCTTACCCCAGCTCTCATACCCCAGCTTGGATTAAATGTGGGTTTTGATGGCATGCTTGAGAAACAAAAGGCAGCAGAACTAAAAATAGCCCATTGCCTTACAGAGAGCAGTCTGACAGTTGGGGACGGTGAGAGAGCAATCCAGCCGCAGAAATAGCAGGGTTGCCACGACAACCAGGCAGAGCATACCAGTGACAAAATGGCGTCACTAGCAACAGACATCTTAAGCTGGATTTCTCAACTACCCTTGACAACTCCAAAAAAAGCAAACAGTACATTGATGGCTAGTCAGTTTTAGTTCTCGCAAGCTATACAACAGCAGACTGCAGTAAATATGTAAATACATCCAAGTGTGTGAATTTTCACCAGAGGGCAGTTTCTGGTGAAGTAATCCTATATCATGATGAGAGACAGCACAGCTAAATTAGATTCAGGAGGAAAACTTTCAGTCACAGCCAGTGATTTGTGCTCCACGCATATTGCACTTTCATTACAGCTATACTGGAAACAGAGCAGGAACGGACGAATGAAAGAAAGACGGCCTGCTAAAAAAGACGCTTGGCTGAGCTGCTGCCCCAAATCCTTCACCAGCTTGGTTCTGCAGTGAGCTTGAGAAATGCATTTTGATATGGCTTGAATGTTAGCGTCTGTTGTTTGAAGCTAACAACTGAAAGTGTATATCCAGCGTCACTTGCTAAGCCTGCAGTAGCATGTTAAGCTTTCGGAGCTTCTCGAGCAAACACTCAATAACCTGCCATGAAAACAAGGCAGCATGGTTGAGACGAACTGCACCAACTGTCCGTATTTACACAGCTGTTCAGCAGCCCTTGTTGAACACAAATGTTTTACCCTTAATTAGGTTTACTTCAGAAGACAGCCATGCACCTTCAATCAAAAAGATCTGTTTAGCTGTAGAAATGAGCCACTTGTTTTAGGGTAATGATCAAACTGTAAGGAATTATACAAGATTTTCAATTACTAATGCATTACTTTATTACAACCACAATCAGAAGTGTTGTGGCTTAATGATAAGAAGAATAGAACTTAAATCCTGTGATTGAGTCAATCACAACAGATAACGATTCCGACGTGTTTTATTTACCGGATGGGTATGTGAATATTCATGCTGTGCCTCATGTACACTTATTTAAGAATCGTGTGCTTTGTGAAACATGAACAACAATAATGAATCATAAAAGCACAATTAAGTATATTATTTATGGTTTAGCTCACAAATATCCTGAAATCCAACAAATTATTAATGTATAATAATATTAACACGCAAGGTGATTTTTTTGATCTACTTAACCGTGACAGTCCTGAACATATTGAAATCCATACATGTATGTGTTATGATTCACTGTTACCTATACATACTGAAAAATATACAGAAAAACAAAGGATCCAACTCAATGCTTCAGTCCTTCATTTTCTACGCTCAGTCATTCATAGAGAAGAATTTGGAGATGATGCTACTGCCATCAAGTGGTTTCAGTGTGAATAGCTTTTCTGCAGAATATCGTGTTACAGCTAGTTCCTGTTTCATCATTTTCACTGGAAGTGCAGTTATGTTGTTTGTAGTGTATGATCTTATTACAGTCATGACATAAAATAACCGGCAAGAAGATACTTGTGATATTTATGCATGAGACACATGCCTCTGCTACAATTAATCAAGCAGATGTGGAGCACAATATCTTCACTTCCATTCTCAAGCACTCAGGAGAAGTTAAAACCCACCGTGCTTTGTCCCTGCAGGTTTATGTGTCCTCTTCTGTTTGCTGTAGTCCGCACGATTCAACTGGGTTGGTTTGGGGATGACAGTACGTGGTGGTGGCACCTCTAGCAGAATTTTCCTGCCTCTGCTCACAGTGTCCTTGCATTGCTCCTGGGCTACTGGATGGGGAAAAAAATAAAACAGCAAAAAAGAGTAAAAAAAAATAAAATTTTGCATGTTGTGAAAACTGATAACATCAACAGGTTTTGTTGAAATTATTAACAGGTTAGATTCCTTTCTTTTTTTCTTTTTTTTTTTTACCTGTATAGCCTGAATTTCCTGCGGCAGCATTTTCCACTACATGAAGCCGACTAAACTCTGGTCTGTGTACACACTCTGGCAGGGTTACACCAGAGCCTGTGTGATGTGTTGAGTGTGAGGGTGGGACGGTACGTGTTGTTACAGCATCCAGAGCAGAACCCAAGAGATGGGTCTAATAGAAATCCAACAAATATATAAAATAAAAGAATAAAGATAAACATGGATTTAAATACAGCTCCAAAAGGAGTTCGTTTCATTATTAGAAAGGAATAACACGCTCACAAATCTTCAGAGCTATAAGTTGAAAAATGAGCAGGACCCTGTACCTGCAGCTCAAGCTGATGGCCTTGGATCGTTTCCAGATGTTGAAGTCTCTGCTGGGTCAGTACATTCAGCTGCTCCTGCAGCTGGACCGTTCTGTCCGCACCACTGACTGATCTGCTCTCGGATGCGTTGTTCACTCTGCTCTCAGCTTCCTGAAGTCGCCGCAACTCAGATGCCACCTGAGCCACACGAGCCTCCATATCACTCTGGGCCTGTTAATTATATATTACTCACACTGTTAGTCTGCTGTTTATTCATCAACAGAACAGTATGGTTCAAAGGATAATTGTAATCACTACAGTAATTGCAACAGTAATCAGTCTAGGATGTGAAAGTAGGCAGGAATAAATAAATCATGGTTGTCCTTCCCAGTCCTCAGCTGCTCTATCCTCTTCAGAGAAAGCCATAAAATTCAAAAATTCAAACCTGAGCACCTCAAATGTCACGTGAACACATCATTTTCATAAACAAGGACCTTGATTACTGGCAGTGTATATAAAACATGTACTTATTGTTACAAATAATTAAAAAGTTACTGTTAATAATAATTTTAGTCAGTAATAGAGACTTCAAAAGCACTTCTGCATGTTCTTCTGGATAAAGTCTGCCAAATGCTGTTAATGTATAGGTTAATAAAAAAAAAAAGGAAAATAAAACAGTGTCATTTTAATTCCAGTTTTCATCTTCTTTAATTCATGAAGCTGCTGGTCTTATCACTAGAACAGTGAGATGCATTTTGATGTACGTCAGGGAGAATCCGTTTCAGATCGGAGATTTCCCTGCTCAAAAACACCTGATTTACCTCCTGAGTTAGTCACAGCTTTTAATAAACATGTTGCAGCAGGTGTGGAAATGATGACCCCTAGTGAATATCTGGGCTAGATTTTCAGCATCATTGCAGTATATCTTACTTAATAAATGGAAAGCTAGGATAACAAAACAGCCAATTAATTATTCCTTAATATATTATTGCTTTACGTTTGTAGTTAGATAAATAAAATTGCAGTTTACTATATACGTTGATAATGTATATACTCCTGTCTATGTACATCTTACAGATGAATAGGTATTCTTTTGGAATTTTTATTTCACTTTTTTTCTGTTAGCAAGCCAGTATTCATTAAAACTTTCTGAAATCAATAAAATGAGGTCTAATCATACCAGGAGGAAAGAATTTGATATCACACTCATATGACCAACCTTTCCTACCTCTAGTATTAGGATAAGAAAATCCCAAATCAGCCACTGGGTGTATTCTATATAAACACAGACCTCTGTAACTGGCAGCGTAAATAAAACATGTATTAATATATAATTATTTGTTACGGTTACAAATAATTTTTAGGCTGTGACATAATGGCATAAATGTAAATAAAATAGTGTAATTTGAATTAGTTTTCCTCTCCTATAATTCATAATTCAGTATGTATTATAATTAGTCTTATTGTCTTATCCTGATAAGAGACTTTTTAAATGATTTCACTACAGCTACACATCAGGAGGCAGAGCAGTACCTTGATGAGGGGAGCTGTGGCTGCGATGGCAGCAGCTGTAATTGCTGCCGCGGTTGATGCAGCTCCAGCATCGTGTGATGAGACAGCAGTGTTAGGCTGGACCTCAGGAAGATTCGGTTCACTGCTTTGTGGACGTTCAGCATCCAGCAACTGTACCTTAACCTCTCGCCTCACAGGTGCACTGTGGGATCTACATGGTCCAGTAAAAAAAAAAAAAAAATACATATTGCGGTTACCATTTACAGGAGAAACAGATGCAGTTAAATAATGTTAATGCTTAAATGTCAGGACTTGATGAGAATGTGAGCAAAAATGACCTGTGCTTTAACGCAGCAACAACAGCACCTCTCCTTTGAGCGCAGTATCTCGATATTAACACATCCTGCCCTGAAAGTTTCACATATTTAGTAAAATAATAATAATTTTTTTTTTAAATATGTACAATGTACACATATGTCAAATTAAGTAGTGACAAAAAATGACCTTCCTGCTCTTTGTCCCTTGTTTGTGCAACTGATGGTTTCAGTGTATCTCTACCTCCTCTAGAAAGCTGAGAGAAAGAGAGAATGTTGTAAATCATAAACAATGGAAAAGGTACACGACACCCCAAACTACACCTATAGAAGTGTACATCCTGCCATGCAATGATTGAGCAGTTTAACATTGTTTAATCATCTACTGTTAAAGTTGTAAAGTAATTTTAATGACCTCATTCCTAGTCACCTGAACTTAAATGATGTCAGACACACTACTTTTCTTATAGGAAAACCTTTTCATTGGAGCTCAGAAACTTAAGAACAAAACAATGTCAGTTAGAATCTAACTACAATTTTACTATGCAGAGGAAAACGGTTGTCTTGTGTCTGAATTTTAGTCTGTAACTGCTTTATGTACTTGTTTACTTATCAGAAATCAGAAAGGTACACATGATGTACACATTAGTATAATGATAAGAATGATATTGTAATAACTTCGTAATATATATATAAAAAATTATTTTTGCAGCTTACTCTACTCTGGTGTCTCACATCTCTTCTCCTGGAAACTCCATAACCTGGATCTGATGCTGTATGATGTTGGTCTTCAGGTGCTACAACAAATATGTACACATAATATTATATTGTATGTATATGTATTATTATACTATTACTATTATATATAATAAATATAAATAAACACACACTCGACATCCACTTTAATAGGAACACTTGTACTCCTGCTCTTTTATAAAGTCATCTCACCAGACAGCCATGTGGCTGCAGCACAAGGCATAAAATCTTACAGACACAGTTCACGAGTCTCAGTACCTCAAAAAATGAAAGTATGACTATCTCACAAATTGTTGATCTCTTGAGATTTTCACACACAACAGTGTCTATTGTTTAAACAGAATGGTTAAAAAAAAATCAATGGGCAACAGTTTTGTGAGTGGAAATGCCTTTATGACTGCAGAGGGTGAGAGAAAAATGTCCAGACTAGTTTGAACATAAAAGAAGTATGTTTTTCTTATCTGAGATATTTTGTTCACCACAATTGTAAAAACTGGTATAAACAAGTGTTTATATTAGTTACTATACTCATGCTGTGTTAAACATTTCATGCTCTGTATCGCATCCCTGCAGGCATCCAATGCAAAGCATATTGCTTTTCTGCAGGTTTGTACAGGTTTGTTCAGGTTTGTACACTTCCTATCAGCTCAGACCAGTCTCCCATAAGTAATGTGTGCCAGAATTTAGTCACTGTCCAACAAGATGCCTTTTGTTTTGTTTTTTGCACCATTATGTGTAAACTTTATAGTCTGTTGTGTGTGTGGCATTCCCAGGAGAACAGCAGTTTCTAAAATACTCACATCAGCTCATCTGATAACAACCATGCCACGATCAAAGTTACAGAGGTTACACTTTCCCCAGCCTGTGATATAAACAGTATCTGAAGCTCTTGACCTGTATCTGCATCATTTTATGCACTGAGCTGCTGCACCGTGATTGGCTGATTGATTAACGTCAGGTGTATTAAAATGGACAGGAAGTATATACACATTTTACATTTTCTTCAGAAGATATACAAGACAGAATAAAAGTACCTGTGGTTGAAGCTGAATGTGTGCTTACAGTAAGTACAGGAGAAACAATCTTCTCCTGAAATCCACTTTCAGCTAAACAGGAACCGTGAACAGAGTCTGACAGTCTCCGCACATAAATATTAATATCTCTGTGGCAAGATAAAGACGAATCCATATTTTCGCTCCGGGTTTTCTGTCTCTTTTCCTCAAACACCGCTTTAGTGGAGCGAATTAACACATCAGCAGCATCGGAACTGGACGTGGACTCATCCGAGTTAACGTTATTCACATCCATTGTCTGCAAATCAGATGTAACAGAGAGAGTAGTTTATTTTGCAATAATTATATATATGTACATATGTAACATATACCATTATATACGTATATCTGTATGTATATAATGATATATGCTTTGTATATGTTATGACACTGGTTGTATTTTAGAATATCTAAGAAGAATATTCGACAAGACGGATATGATTTACAAATAAATAATATATAATACATGACAATGGGTTGCTCTGTTGTGAAGTTAGTTGGCTAACTAGCCAGCTACAATAACCATACTTGTATGATTTGTAATATCGTTTATAGATATAAAATAATTAGGAAAATACAAGACCTAAGAGAAAGCAGTTATTCACCTGTCAATCGAGCTGTACATGAGCTCTTTTGTTGGCTTTAGTTTTGAATTTGGCGCCGTTCGTGCAGTAAAGTCCTGCTGTGAGATTCAACACTGGTTCATGCTTTAAGCCAAAGCTCAGACAGCTCTGTGTGTAAGTACATAAGTACACAAAGCACTACAGCCTGGGAAACTCTCTTTAACTCGACAGTTTGTACAGATCAAACTACAGCAACTGTCCCTGACAACAAAGTTGACAACAGATGTGAATGTAGACGCCGCACGATTATTGCCTGTTTGGATAAATTCAAAATAAAAGTCATTATCTGACTGTTTGGCTTGTAGGCCTATAGTTCCAGAGGCTGCATAGGTTCGGAGATTTTAAAATGGGAAAAAATCTTTTAGTAATTATTACACTTACCATTTATTTGTTTGTTTACTTTTTTGTTGAATGTTATTTCTTGTTATAGCTGAGACTGTAACACATTTTTAAGGGTCAGTAACGGGTCGTTTTGGGGTTTTTTTTAACTGGGACGTTTACCTTGCCATATTATATCTGCTATAATGATGTGTGATATTGATAACTTGTTATTGCAGATGTTCCATTATATTTAATATTAATTACATGAAAGCACAAGAAGTGTATGAACGATTTGGTATA
>JAOTRN010000002.1:12844176-12856418 GCA_028566695.1 Bagroides melapterus
AGGGTTCCTGAAATCTGTTTGTTGCATTTCATGTTCTCCAACACAGGCTTCCTTTATGGTTTGCTCCCACCTCCCAAAATTATCACTAGTAGGCAAATTGGCTTTTCTGTATGGCCCCTAGAAGTTCATAGGCATATACATGTGTTTGCATGATGCTCAGCAATGGACTGGTGCCTCATCCAAGCTATAGGATCGTATGTGATACTAGTGTTACTAAAGTACTTTATCGAATCTGGAGACATTTGATGAAGTGGAGAAGAAAAGAGGAGAAACTGACAAATTGTGCAGAAATTCCATAATATTGTTTCGTTCTAGTCAGTGAAATAATGTTTGCAACAATAAACATTTGTGCAGTGAAAATTTGCTAGAGGAAGAAAGTCATTAGTGCACTCTTGAAAATTTTTGGCTATATTTAAGAAATCAGGTAAAGGTCCACAGCTTCTCTCTCTCTTTACTGTGTATAACCATACAGTCTGTGCCTACACCAATAGTCCACATGTATATTTATATACCATCCCTATACATTTAAAAAGATGTTGCTGTACTCTGTTTAAGCACACTTGAAGCGATCTTTCAAAGCAAATTCAAAGCTGTGGTTATTCATTCTTTAAAAAGGTACACAGTGTTTAACTATTGACTGTACTCCTAAATTTAGATAAGTCACCAGACTTCCATACACACTTCAGAATACACAGGACGACCTCAGAGAAGGAACGCTTGTAAACAGGCTGAAAATATGTTGTCTAGTTAACATTATTTATATTCATTTATAAATCCAGTTTGGTCCAAATAAAAACAAAGGCAGAAGAATATTTCAAAGTTTTATTAGAAATGAGAAGAGCTCTGCTTATTTTACAAGAAGATACAATGGCTTTGCTCAGGAACCTAATGCCTTCATTCATTCATCCAGGAACTTGCAAATTAATGTTACTCACAGGGAAGCAGGTGCTTGTTTATTTCCGTACGTCACTGCCTACAGCGTAGCCAACATCCTAATGGGTTCATTTCGCTCTAGGCTTAGGATTAGGTTCCCGTTGTTGACCAGTGGCTGATTATATACAGTAAAGTGTGCTAATTCCTCTACCAACTTGACATAGAAAAAAGTTGAATATACAAAGATGTATTGTTTAAAAAATAATATAAATCATTTACAGTTTGTGTAAAATGTATTTCTCAAATACATGGTTTTGGAAGATCTATATACAAAAGAAATCATCATAGTAAGAAACCCCTGGGCTAAACATACACATCAATTACGCAACTTTTATTTGATTGGTTGAGAACAAAATCGCTTTAACACAAGTACCAGCAAATCTGAACTTGAGCAGGGCAGGTCACCAAGTAATGGTAGTCCATAAAGATTTTTTTGTTTGTTTTTTTTTTTTTTTTAAAAAAATCTTGAGATCATTGGGCCCAAACAGGAAAAGGGGAGAATAGAAGTAGGAACAATTTACTGCACAGTAGTTACCCAATTGTGACTTCACAGTCTAGCTCGTACACCATATTCTTTCATTAATCGACTTTTCTTCTTCACCATTGACCAAATGAACATGGGAAGGTTTTCATCTCGGAAAGAATACAAAAATGCTGTTCATAGTCTGAATAAATATACTTAACAAGTTGCAAGATAATACCTTTATTTTACACAAAAATTCAGACCTAGAAATATTTAATTAAATAATTTCACGGCTGTAATATATACCTTTTGAAATTTCATACTAAAAATAAAACTCTGCAATTACATATAAAAAGACAAAATACACTCGCAAAGGAAATTAGTCCACTGAAAACATTTTTTGTCCCGTGTTCCACTGTAAACATTTTCTTTCATGTTTTTTTTAGACAAAAATAGAGTTTTGCATAATCTGTGCTCGCACGCTATCACACTACAAAGAGTGGAAGACACCAGCTGCAGTTTTCAGTAAACTACATTCCCTTATGCAATTGACTTTGTCCCACTTTTCCAAAATAGGGCACTCTGCTGTAACATATGTACTTTGGCAGTTCTGATGGAGCAAGAGCACAAAATTGACCTTTTCTTTTCCTAACCATATCCAGCTGGTTAAGTGACCATACCTATACAGGGAACCTAATCTGGGATTTTACAATGTTGTGATAAAAGCTTTTCTGAACAATTACTGCGTCCAAACCAGTCTGTGACAGACTGAGGATGCTTCTGGTTTGGGCCAGGTTGAAGGAAGAGAGAGAAAAGTGCCGTTGTATTGTCTGTAGGTGGATATTTTTTAAAATCTTTTCTTGGTTTTTTTTCTACATTCAACCCTCACAACGAATCCATTTCCTGATGTGGAAAGTGGCAGCGAGACGGAGTGAGAGGCAGGATCAGTTTACAAAGTGCAGGAGGTGGGAGTGGCCACAAGGAGCAGGGGACGGGAAAGGGTGGAGGAGGCAGGGCAGTCGAGTGCTATGGCTGCTTGCTCTGGCTCATCAGTATGTATGTCTCCATGGAGGCAGCAGAGATGCTGAGAAGGCAGAGGTGGGCAGGGTGGAGGGGAAAGAAGAAAAAAAAAGGGGGGGGGAGAAAAAAAAATAAAATAAAGTGTGGTATCTTATCACCTGCACTCCACAGCTACAGTGTTCTGAGTGGGCGAAGCTGAGGAGGGACTCATGCCTGTGTCTGATGAGCCAGAGGATGTAGATGCTGTGGTGTGGGACACTGCCAAGCACACAGGAAACTTCAGTTAATTGCACTTACACACATACATACACACAAACACACACCAGTGAACACTGAATTTGCTGTCAGCTTTCATTTTTCTCTCATTCAGAACACTACAAAAACATACCTTCTCTCTCCTTCTTTTTTAATCTTTTCCGCCTCCTGTCAATGGAGGCCACCTCAGATTTCAAGGACATGTAGTATTTTCTGATTTCCTGTAGCTTCTCTTGTAGGAAAGAAATTCTCTCAGTACTTGACATGTTGTCTAGCTCATCTGCAAAATCAGTAAAGTGACCAGAGAAAAGTAAGTACCTGTAACTTGAGATAACACATTGCACAGATATAAATGTCAACAATTTACACAGAGCGACCCATAAGGATTAAAGGGACCTACTCAGCTGGAAAGTCCATTTGTATGTTCGTGGAGAGGGGAAGGACTGCTTGTCTTTGTGCTTGTCTTTTTCCATGTCTTTGCTGCTGGGAGACGCATGGCCAGGAGAGCGAGAGAGCTTATGAGCCTTGGCCAGGTTAGAGTGTTTTACTGGAGTCAGTTTATTAGAGGTGTCCAGGGCAGACAGGTCTTCACTGTCACTGCTATGACCTACAGAGAAATGAAGCATCATCAAGACTGACCAAAATCTAAATCAGCTATCTGCCATGTCAGAGGGTTTAGAAATGTATGATAGAAATGCCTTAAAAACGGTCAAAAACCTTCATTCCAGTCTATTCAGATGTTAGTGTTCATTTCAAATGACAAGTGAAAATTGCACATCTATCAGAAACATTTGATGATAAAAGACAACAATGAGGATTTTACAAAAACCAAACTACTGGAGCAGGATTAAACTATTATAACTATCACTAACTCTGCTATGACGTTAAATTACTGCAAAATTATGATACAATACTGAAATTCAATCACATTATGATTTTCTGGGAGTCTGGTATCTTTTTATATTTTTAATGCTCATTTTATAATTAATCTTTGAAGCAGCTAATTTGTGTTACCATTTTATATTTAATCTTTTGGATAATAAGAATATTGTCTTAAAAATATAATCAACTAATTTAAAAAAAAAAAATGCATTGCTGGCAAACCTAAATATCTTAATTGATGTTGTACCTCAGAAATGTCTTCAGTTGTTCTTATAATACAGTTTTGTTTTGTCAATTTTGTCCATCCTTAAATTGTAGCGTGTTAAAGTGCTTTATCTAACCATTCACTGGTGCAAATGAGCCTAAACCAAACTACATTACTGTTACTGTGATGCCTGCCATCATGTGGATTCATCCCTTGGATCCACATGTGCACATTCCCTTTGAGGAGAGTACTTACCTGCTCCATTCTTTTCTGCACCAGAAGCAGATCCTAGCCGTTTCTGGTTACGTTTTTGCTTCTTAGCAGATGAGCCACTGCTGCAGTCATGCAATCTTTTCTGACCTACAATAGCACATAATATTAAAGTTGCATAGAATAAAAATCGCATCATAAGCATAGGGAAAATGTTTAGGCAGTGCACACCAACCTTTGTCCTTGGTATCCCTCTCCTGCAGAGAAATGCTAGAGTTGCTGGAGCTTGCACTGGCGTCAAAATTTTCCCCGAGCCCCTCATGTGACTCAGCCATGCTGTCTGCTTCGATGGTGGCATCACTCTCACTTTTGGTGCTGTGAGACTCATCTGGACTGGGGGCAGAGGATGGAGAAGACAGCTGAGGAGTTGCTGCTGCTGTTAGGCTCGAAGGGAGGTGAAACGCAGGCTGCTGGGGCGGCAACTGAACTACAGCTGAGGCGGGAGCACGAGACTTCTCCTCCCTCAGCCCCAGTGACTCCTCTACTGATGGCTTCTCCTTCTCTTCGGGGTCATCTAGGTCTACCTCATGACACACCAGTGCCTCTGGGCCTATCTGAGGCATCATCTCTTCGTCAGTGATGGCTGAAGAGTCCTCCATCATTGTGCACAGGCTTGCAAGTGGTTCTACTCTTATCTGGACTTCTTTAATAAGAGCAGGCATTTCTGTTTTAACCTCTGGTTCTTCAGGAGCAGCTACTACTGCTGCTGGAACTGGTGGTGCAAAGGGTTCTTCTGTTTCTGGAACATCAGCAACTGGTCTTTCAGTGTCTGATTTCTTCTCTGGTGACAGAGTTTTGGGTTCCTCTTTGTGCTCGAGTCGAATCTTCTTTTCTGGAGTCCAATGCTCTGTAGCTTTGCGCTTGGCTACGCAGCTCCTCTCAGGAGGACCAATGTCTTCAGTGGCCGAATCTGTGTCGGAACCAGCTGTTTGAGGCACTTGCTCTGTAGGGATGGTGTGCTCGCTATCCTGAGGCTTCTTAGGCTGGCGAGGAAGAGTGCCAGGCCCCTCGGGCTCAGCATGGTTTGTTGTAGCAGGCAGCTGTGTCAGAGTCTCAGACACAGATTCTCTCTGGCGAGCTCTTTTTGCTCTTGATTTGGGAGATTTATCACCAGACTCTGGTGACATTGCCATTTCTTCTTCAGGTTTCTCCATCTCACTTCCCTCCAGTAACTGTTTCTCCTGAGGGATGATGGAACACACTTGTTCAATTTCGGCAGCCTCCAACCTTCTTTTCTCCTCCAGCCTTTCCTTCTCTTCCTCTTCCTCCAGCTTTCGTGCTGTAGCAGGATCAGTAGTTTCTGCCCATTCAGGCTTCTTCTCAGGAGAGTCCTCACCCTCACTCTCTTCTGATGAGTTTCCTGAATCTGCAGAGAAATTGAGAACGATTTTACATAATGGCTTCTCAATCTAATGTCTTAAGATGTTCACTAAGCTCAAATGCTCTTCATTCATACCATTAGATGCCCTGTCTGAATCGTACATCCCAGAGGTTTTCCTAGTGCGCCGACGAGGGGTTCCTGTCAGAAAATATTCATCACTGAGTACAAACAAATCCAAGGGAGTACAAGCAATCTGACAAAAGTGCAAACTCGTACCCTCTCCATTGGGAAGAGTGGAAGGATCTGAGAGACGGGATGGTTTGAGGCCAGATCTGCCCTCACTGTTAGGAGTTTTTGATACACTTCGGGAAGTGCTCGGAGGAGTGGACTTAAGTGGAGGACGACCACGTTTTGCCACTGGTTTGGGCTGCTTGTCCTCCTCCTTCTCCCCCTCATCTTTATTCTGTTGGAAATGGCAGCATTGTTAAATTAAGTTATACAGAACACCATGGACAAATACAAACACAAACATTTTGATCTCCTACCTTTACTTTCTTTTTCTGTCTTCTCTTTGTTCCTCCTTTGTCGACGGGCCATATTATCCTATCTGCTTTAACCCATTCATCATATCTGTCACACAAATAAAAAAAAACAAAAACAAAAAAAGACTGACATTTGCACATACAAATAACAAACTAGAATTCAAAGCCAAATGATAAACATCAATAGTGGCATATACCACTAAAGCAAATATTCATACTAGGTATTTTCTGAACGAAATACTTTCATGGTATTGCTGACCAAAATAATCAGCATATTGACCAGAGAACAGTCAGACAGCCAAGAGAAGTGCTGCTTCACATGAAATCAGTCAAGTAAGCGAAACCTTTCTCCTGTATCATCATGTTTGTCCCCGTATCCTGTTTGCTGTGTATTGATCCATTAAAAGCCAGTTCTGCCTTCATAAATGACTTACCTCACATTCCACCCATAGTAATGGACCAGATAGAGGACTTCACCATCGTCAGTCTCTGTGTTCTTAATGTTAGCTTCATAGATTTTCTGGGTCTTTCCCTTGCCATATTTGACCTTGACCTTTGTCCCAGTAACCGAGTGCTCAGATTCTTCATCACCATCTTCATCCTCCCTCTCATCTCTAAATAAAAAAACAAAAACAAATAAAAGTAAAGACTAGACAAGACTACTTAGCCATACACGTGGGAAAATTGAACACTGAAAGTACATCAGAATGCTGTAGTTCACCTGAATTTTGACATTTTAGTACATTTATAGCACATAGTGCTGCAGTAGTGGAACAACCAAGAAAATCCAAAATAGAAAGTCAGCATATTTAGCAAGGCATTTTAATTCAGACGCCAATCAAAAACCAAGAGAAGCAGGAGTTCACATAACCTCAGTCAAGGAAGCAAAACCATTTTCTGGCATCATCACTTGAACTCTGAGGGCTCAAATAGTTTAAATAGCTATGATTATTTGTGTGCATACCTTAAAAACACAATCTTTTCACAGCAAATCAAACATGAAAGCTGAATTTGATTGTTATACACTGTATAACACTCAGGTTATCAGAAGCGGATTAATAAATGTACCTTTCTCTGAGTCTGTGTTTTTCACAGTCATCATCATCATCATCATCATCATCATCTTCCTCCTGATCCTCTTCATCAGAGTCTTTGTCAGATTCCTCTAAGCGCCGACTGCGTCGCTTACCCAAATTATCTCCCTCTCTCTTTTCCTTCTGTTCTTCGCCACTGCCTTCTCCTCCTCGCACTTCTTCACGCTTCTTCTCTTCCTTCACCTTTTCCTGTTTAACTGGCTCTTTCTCTTCGATTTTTAATGGAGTAGCTGTACAGCGCCGTCGACCCTGCAAACACAGAAGCACAAGATGCACAAGATAACTCCATGCCAGTATAGTGATATTTCCCTACAGAAGCATACAAGATACCAGGCGTATTATGGACCAAATGCCTCCTTAATGCCATTACTATTTATAATTCAAAAACAGGAAGTTCAGATAGCCAAGAGAAATGTGGCATCACATGACATCAGGTCATGAAAGCGAAACCATTCTCTGATATCATCATGTGCAGCTACCCCTTAACAAATCAAATACTTCAAAACCATTAATCTAGGTGAATATGCAAGTAAGTCTCACTAAGAACTAGACTAGATCATCCATTAATCTCAAACTGTCCCAGCTACTGCCAGTCCAGTACAATGTTTTATTTAAAATGTAGCTTTCTTAAACCAACACTTACCCTAGGGGAGCAGAGGTCTTTACGGATTTTCTCATCCTCGCCGTCCGACTCATCGGCATCAGGTTTGTCTTTGTTTACTTCAAGCTTTGCTTTAGTCTCCTGGATCTGATCTATCTGTTCTTCGCTCTCAACCTCCTTTTCTTGCTCGACACTCTTCACACTTGGCTGAATGACTGGCCGAGGCTCGTTATGGTGCACTGTCCTGAACTGGATCTGAGCTGACCGGCAATACTCTTCAAATCCATATAGGTACCTTAAAGATGATTAGTATAGTTACTTTGTGGTTATTCATACCGTGCATCCTACATACAAATAAAAAAAAAAGCCAAATGAAAGTAATTCTTGAGGGGAGATTATTTACTATATACATTACATATTATTCGAATTTCATTAGTGTGCTTACTTTTTATACGCTGTCTTCACATTATATGAAGCTGCTGAATTCAGGACAGGGATGCCCAAATCCATATAGACCTGTTTCCATATAGATCCACTCTCAATCTGTAACAAAGGCATTATGGAACATTAATTGTTTTTAAGGGCGCATAAAAGCATTATTCATTTAATAAATAACATTACATACGTTCTTGTATATATTAAAATTGTTTTAATATTATACAACAGTGTTCCATGTTATACTGAAGTGTTGTGCATCAGGAATGGATCAGATAGCCAAGAGAAACATGACATCACTTGATGTCAGTCACATAAGCGAAACCGTTCTCTGTGATCATCACTTCACACTCCACCATAGCAATGCACACCACATACTAGAATTTTAATTAAAGCTAATTATATTTGTGTAAATTAGCCAATGTATACCAAAAAGCCCAGGTCTATTCAGCATTTTCCATTTAAACAAGTATTTTCATTCTGCAAATGCAAGCAAAGATGGGGAAAGGTATTAAAGATGCTCACATTGTCACAGCCACCATGCTGATAAACCAGCCTGAAGAGCTTGAAGAGGTTCAGGTCCTTGTAACCCAGCACAGGAGGTTTGTTAATTGGTGTGCCTGGGGAGAAAGAGAGAACACATTCAGCAAAGCAATGCACAGATGACACATCCTGCATAACTAGTCACTAGACAATTAGATACAAAATTGAGCCCTGCTGTAAAACACTGTTCAAACACTGTATTTTAAACTATAACTAAAGTCCAAAAATAGGGTATAAGTTAAAAAAATAAATAAAAGATGAGTGCTTCATACCTCTGTCTTCCATAAACTTATAAAGCTGCTGTAGGAAGTAGTCCCGCTCTTCTGGATCTGGCTCATCGTCAGGCTAAAGTAAAATACAGAGATATTTACATCATTTAGTAGATACCCTTAACCAGACCGACTTACAGAAGAGCTTTGCAGTCTCCATCAAAAACATCCTCATGCTTGTTCACTAGATCAGCAACCAAGAATACCATGAAGCTTAAACCCTGTTTTTGGGGTTGGTGTGATAGGAGGCCGTAAACTCACACAGAGACTGAGATTATGACTACTTACCTTAATGAACTGTTTTGGAGAGGAAACTAATTAAACTAATAAACTAATTTTTAAAAATAAATATTGTTTTGTGGCTTCCTAATCATTTTAGAAGACAGGCCGCATGGTCCCACATGCAATAATCAAGTAGTGTAAATCAGTGTTAAAAAGGTAAATCAGACAACCAGGACAAAAGTTACATCAGATAACATCAGTCAAGTAAGTGAAACCAAGAATCATGTTTGACCCATTATCACTAGTCAATTTAGACCATGCTTGAAGAGGTGTCTCATGCTCACGCAAATCAATTAAAGGCTCCAGTATTTTTAACATCTGTAGTAATGTACAAATGGAGAATAAATCTACTTTCATTTCACTTATAACAGAGGTCTGAGTACAGTGTTGGGGGCAAGCAGTAATCTTAAAGCATATAGTAAATCTATACTAACATTTAAACAGAACAGAAAAAGATCTTTAAAAATATAATCATCATAGATGGTGAAAGTTTTTCAGTAGGAAGAATTTTCTGGTTCTGAAGCTTGGTTTTGATTACCCAGAAAGAAGAAATACACCCAGACTGCTTTTTTATGGAACTGCTTTAGTGTGGAAAAGTTTGATTACTTAACAATATTGGTAAGATGTTCTCTAAAGTCTGAATCATCCTCGGAGATTTGTTATTACAGTGTAACAGTTTTTAATTCGTTATGTATTCATTATATAAGCAGGTGCTTTAAACATTAACTGATGATGCCCACAGACATCCAAACTGTCTCAAGTGTACAAGTTTTCTTTTCAGTTATAGCATGTACAGATGAAGTGCATAAAAATATATTAGAACACACATTTACAGTATACTGGAAAGTGATCTGCCATTTCTGCCATTTATCAAATCAGCTCTGAGCAAGAATCAGCATGTCTCTTAAGAGCTTGAAGTACCAACACAAAGCTGCAACAATCTGTACTAAGAATCCAAAGCAAAAATCTCCAAAGGAGAAACAGAAGAATAACCCGAATACTCAGCTGTGCAGATTTCCATCAGCACCAAAAATTATTCACAGGAAATGAAACTAAAAGTGGTCACCAAAATAGTTCAAGAGCTATACATGCAAAACCTAGCCTATCGTTGTGTTTCACTGGTAATTACAGAAGGCCTGCTGCTTTAAAAGCCACACCAGCAGTGACTCCTCACACAGTATGGAAAGAGGAGCTCTTGTGATGAGCTTTAGCCCTGCCCACAACCCCAGCTGGCACACCTCCACTGGGCCTTTGCCAATCCCCATAGCTTTCTTAACCATAGGAAGTAAGGGTTGCTATGGGAGCAGTGTCGGAAACAGAGCGAATGGCTACTTGTCCAGGCACTGGGAGCAGGAAGAATAAAGTATTGTTGATCTGAGCTTGAGGGTTTTCCCCACATGCTGAGGCCATTCACACTTATTTTACACAAGGTGCTGCAGATCGCACCATGTCAGAGAAAAAGAATGTCAAAGAAAAAGGAACAACCCCCCCACAACACACACACACACACACACACAGAGAGATAATCACAACACAATACCAATTCAGCACTGCAGCAGTATTTACTGATGAAAGCATGATCAAGTCCCAGCCTGGGGCAAAGGTTCCACTACAGAGATGTCACTCAACTTCACAGTAATCATTAGCCAAAATGCAACGCTCCCATCTAGTCTCAGGGGCAGACAAATCAGTAACCCGGGCTCCCAGGACAAATATAATGTCCAGGCTATTAGGTTTTTTTCATGGTTTGCTGGTATATACATGAGATCAAGAAAAGCTCTACTTCCTACAGATGAAACAAAAGTCTATTGCTTTTCAGTCATATAACTAACACAGCAAGCAGTGACCATGTGGTGAAAAATATTGAGAGAAAATGAAGGCACAAGCCAGGTAATACAGCAACAGTCATTCATTCTTTCAGTCTTTCCCATTGGTATGTATTATTGCACATAGCTAGCTTGCAATAAGCTTTGTTTTTTAAACTAATATTTTGGATTAGGCTTTACAGCAGAGTTTACAGAGAGCTAGTCAATGGATTTAGTATTTAACCACCCCTGAAATCCTATGTATAAATTTTCAGCAAACTTACAACAGAAATCAGATGTGACCAGACAGAATAGGGAAGGAGAGGGGGGGGAAGAAACTAAGCCAGAAATATATTATCCTACAATCCTCCTTGATAATGCAAGATGAACGATTTCTTACCTCTTCTGGCTCTGGTTCCTTCTCTTCTTCCTCACTTTCCTTGCTTTCACCCTCATCACTGCTGGAGGATTCTAGGATCTCACTCATATCCATTTTCCAGGCATCAGGAATATGCTTGGTCTCAAGGAAGAGCAGTGCATCCTCAAATCCTGTATAAAGAGAAGGTGCCAAGTGAAGCTTAGCTCGCATTTCTGCTCTAGAAGTGATCCATCTGCTTAGACGTACACACTTACCGTTTTTGTCAGAGTACTCCGATTTGCACATGGTGTCCACACACAATTCTTGAATTTCATTGCGGCCCACAATGTGACTAGAAGAAGGAAGAAGTCTTAGCTGAAAGGCTACAGATTCAGAATTCTCACCAATTTCCAAAACAAACATGCAGGGGACATGCAGTGTACTGTACTCTGTGATTTAACTTACAATTTGGAATCAGCAAATGACCTGACTAAGCACTGGTCCTTTTTGACAGTCAAGTCATCGTTGCAGCTCGGAGAGATCACCTTGGCGAGAACAAAATCAAGCCAAGTGATACGTTAGGTAGGCACATATTCTCAGCATGAATTACATTAGATGTATTAGATGTAGATGTATTCTAGTCTGAAACATTTTATGGCATGAATGTGCACGATGTTGACTGACTTTAAAGTACACCACCATGCCTGTAATGTTTTGCATAACTTGGCAACCTTGGCGTGCAAAGAGACAATCTGCTCCCTTGGAGGACATTGGTATTGACTTTGTACTGAGTATGCACCAATACCCAGAGCTTTAGTATCAGTAGTGTAATAAAAATGTTAAAAATGCGACTGTAGCATCCCTAGCAAATATCACCTATGACCTTTAGCAAAGAACTAGTAAGCCTCTTATTCAAATATAATGTATACATAAGCTTCCCACTGGTGTACTAGATAAAGCAGTG
>JAOTRN010000002.1:12876890-12890661 GCA_028566695.1 Bagroides melapterus
CACCACAGTGCCAGAATTCCAGGGATATTATTTCTAATGCAACATGACCTTGCTCAGAATAAAGCAGTACCTGATAATGGATGGATGAATAAATTAATGAATTTTATAACTTGTTGAGATAACACAGACCTTTCATCCACATTCAGGTTTATCTGTTTCTTTAAGTACATAAAGTGTTCAAATTTCTGCTACATTTTATTTTACTTGAAAACTATTTCTGACAAGATTTTTACAGCTGTATTCTATTAAATTTTTATTAGTCAGTAAATGTCAGCAATTTGAGTTTTTATTATTCACAAAGCTGGTAGGACTTATCCTTATTCGACGACACTAACACACATTTAATGTTAATTTTAACACTAACATTAGATGACAGTAAAATATAATGTTATTGTGTATTTACTTATACAGAATTCCAATGAAGGGCATGCTGAGGTGATAACTATCAGCTCACACTATAAAGCAAACATGTTTTGCTCACTGTGGAGTGTTTGGTGGTGTCAGTGTTGTCAAAGAGGAACTCTTTTACCTGCACACTACACTGTTTCACTGTTGTGTGCAGTATTTCTTAACACAAAAAACACAAAATGTCAGAAAGCATGTCAGAATTGGGATGCAACTTTTAATTATATAAGAATAAAAAGGAGTACATATTATTTTCAGAAACACATCTTCACTTGTAACCCAGCATTATTCATTCATCAAACTTGGTACAGAGATATAAAAACAGAACAGGTAAAAAGTGCAGCATGGGCACTACCACACCAGACAGATATGTTTACTTGCACTCAAGTACGGCTCATTACTACGCTACATTTCAACTATAATAATGATCATTGTGTGTGCATTTGTTCAAACTTATGACCATCTAAATATGTATAGAATTATACATATAACTCAACTCAAAACTGAATTCCTGCTGAATTATTTTACTTCATGCAACACAGAATATTTCTACTTCTGAGCATGTGGTCTCAATAAGAGTAAGGCTGAAATAAATGTCATCAAGTCTGCCACTTAGCTGCTTGAATCCAAAATAGCAACACTTGACTAATCCCTGAGACACGTTGGGCTATCAGCAGCTAAGTGTCCGAAAACATTTCTGATTGTGCTCACAGGCTAGAACACCACTCATTTGTGCCTCATAGAGGAGGGTAACAAGAAAACAAGCACCCTCTTCCATGCATTAATCCAGGAATCAGTCAACAGATTTCATAGAGATCAAGTAGCAACAAATTCTTCCATAGGCACAGGAGGTAGGTAGATAATTGGTTCATTCTGCAGGGACTGAAAGAAGCTACAAAGATGAAAACCCATGAAACCCTTACATGCTCAGCTCAATTTACATTCTGTAAATTAATCAGAACTATGAAATTAATAACTAGAACTTCTGGCATTGCCCAAAGTTCCCCATGCTGTGACCAAAAGATTTCAATGCAGTGACCTGTTTTATAGGCATTTCTTGAGATGAATTAAATGTTCATGGAAGATGCATGGCTTTGCTGTGAAAGGTCAATAAATATCAACACAAACTGCCATTAAAAAAAAAGATGAAAGAAAAGAGAAAGGTTCTGGTTATAATTTGTGCTCCAATACACATTTGCTTTTATGCAATCAAATTAGGCATAAAAGAAAATGTTTACATGATTACAAAAAGATACAAGACGATAAGAAGAAAAAGAAGAAGAAAAAGAACAGATGTGAAGTAAGAGTCTTTTTCTTGCAAGTGGTAGAATAGTGTATGTAGTAATGCAAAGCATTGTTTATAGGCATGTTGTGGCAAATTCAGTTAAGAACAGACATTTGCAGTACAGGAGGACTAAAAACTAAAAAAATTAAAAATCTTTCAAATCATTTAACTCTTGATGACTATAGATATGGAGTTTGAACCAATCCACATTAAAGATTCCAGCATTTAGGTGAATGGATAAGAGATGACTGGCCCCAGGCACATGCAAATGCTCTGGTCCTGAATACAAAACATACTTCTGAAGGTTTCATATGCAAGGAACAAAAACAAAGAATTCTGGAATCAAACAATAATGTTGCACTTGATTTGTAAGACTACAGCTTAAAATAAAAGTCTTCATATATGTGGGATGTTTGCACAATGGGACTAGTGATTCAGAGTTCACTTCCCTTCTCCTCAGATCTGCAGCACAAGGCCAGCAGCAGAGATGTTGTCTCCTCCCCCGGCCGTCTGGTACACCTCAGTGCACACAAGAACAGGAGCCACACAGATCTCATATTCATCCTCAGTCCAGCAGGAGACAGGCCGGGATTCCTGCAGGGGAATTCTCTGACTGCCTTCCCTCCTGCTTACAGAGAACGACTCGTCCAAGATGAGGCGTGCCTTGCTGGGGTCGATGTCAGCTGAGCCGCACACATGCCGGTTGGCGGTGAGTGAGGCCTTGGCCGTGGCTGACATGGTGTTCTTCCACTGAGAGCCGTGCATGACAATCATCGCCTGGAAGGCCAGAGTGTGAACATGTAGCCTGGTGAGGGCTCGACCACGGCCGGACTGCCTGTGCCTGAGGTTCACAACGCGATAAAGCTCGCGCATCTGGTCCAACACGGTGGCCACACGAGGGTTGGGGTCAGAAAGCACAGTCACAGTGCTGCCACGCAAAAGGCTCAACAGGTTGGGCAGTTCCTGCTCATTCATGCCCAGTGAGTCAGCATTAGGAAGCACAAGCTCTAGAAGATTAGACATCAGAGCCTCATCAACAAAGCTGGCCATTTCAAAATGCACGTTGGTCTGAGGTGAAGCTGAAGACAGCAGCTGAGCCAGACGACTCAGAAGAGCCTCACGTTCTCCTAGAAAAAAGTTCATTATCAGCTTATGTCTGACACCCCGCCTCGTAAATACTGAAGAAAAACTCTAACACAATAAAAACAGTTCAAGAAAGTAACAACTAGTAATACTTTTACCTGTAAAGCATGATCTGCTTTACCAAACTAATGGCAGAAAGAATAAGATGTGGCATGCCAAGGTTTTATTCTCAGCATGTAACACACATTCTTTTATCTTGAGAAGATCACTAAACCTTCCAAATTAGTCTGATCCAGCAGTATGGTATGTGTGTGAGGGAGTGTGTAAGTTTAGCTAATCCTACTTTTGCTCCAGGGCACAAAAAGGTAAAGAACAAAATCAACAGAAAATTTTTCCCATGGTAATTACAGGATTACAGAGGAGTATGTGTATTCTATTTGAACTTATATAGCATTAACACTACAAAAGCATGAATTTTCCATACATCTAGTTTCACTGTTAAATGACATAATATTCTCATTTTACAGCCTTCACTAACCTCATAGCTATACTATAATCTGTTGGAAAAATATACTCTGGTGTTTTTGAGGCATTCTGACAAAGAAAAATGCTTTCTTTTCCATCCTTTCTAAATTCTTATGATTATTTGTGGGAATCCACTGAGCCCACCTTGCTTGAATGGAAAGTTGTCCATCATCTGAAGGCCACCCACCACCAGCAGGTCAGGTTTAAAGTTCTGCAGCTTCTTCTCAAATTCTTCCATCGAGTCCAAGTACGGGTTGTGGTCATCGCTGTGGACAATGTACCTGCGAGAACCAGGTTTCACAGTAGATGAAACAAATTAGCTTAAAGAATTAATTAAAGAACCGTCATCATGAGCATGGTAGCCATGAGGAGTGAACCTCCCAAGTAATAAAATAAACCTTCTTAAATGGACACAAGCAATATTATTGTATGTTATGTATGCAATGTTATGTATCATTTCTCATGGAAGTTGTCAGTTCTTCATGGACTAACACTGATTGTAATAAACACATTATATGCTTCTCAAAGATGGTGAAAATTTTAATTCATTGATTTAAATATTTTGAATATTACATGTCTCTGTTTTAGGATTAACAAGTCTCAGCTTGATCATATCATTCATAACCTAGTTCCTTCAGTTTACCTTGAACCATACATCCTGGATTTTTACAGTTCTCTTTTAGCCTCAACACCAGCCATATTCTTTCAACACGCTCAATCAACGACATGATTCTTCACAGTCTACCAGCAGTGTCCAATCTTATTTGCAACGAGCCGGTGTGGGTGCAGGTTTTCATTCCTATCTAAGAGGAGCCGCACCTGATTCCGCACATTTAACCAGGTCACCTGGCTTTCCATTGGGTGTGACTAATCTGCATTCCAATTAGATTATTTTCATCGCCTTTCTTCTCTCTTTTTTTCCAGTAGACTCAAAGCACACCTGAGGTCGTGCCATGGAACATCTATGGTCATTGGTCATTGGTGGATAAGATAAATACTGACACTGTTTTATGCATTGACTCTCCAGGTGTAAAAGGTGAATCTTCAACACTGTCAATCAGATATGGTAATGTTTTTCTCAATTATAAGCTTTTGTAAGAGGTATATATAAAGGTGTATATATAAAGCATTACATCCTTCCCATGTTACACTGCACAAACCAGGAACCTAATTTTTTAAATTAACAAATATAAAAAGAAAATGTCTTTCCAGAATTTTCATTCAAAATATTTTTCGAGCTTCCAATATCCCAAGTTAACTTAATGTGTATTTCTGTTTGATATTAAACACCCAGGTTATCCAACAATGCGTGTCAATATTTATGACTAACAAAGAATTAGAATGAGGATAAATGCCACTCTAAAATTAGACTTGCTGCAGCATTCCTGCAAAGTAGTTTACATAATCTGATTTGCAATCAGCAGCCTGGTTATTCAAAATATATTCACACTGCGGAAAAGCAACCCTGGAAAGCTATTCTGAATTTTTAACCTCTTGCTTTCTACACAGATATCAGCCTTACGTTCTAACTCGTACACAAATAAACTGGCCAGACTTTTTGCAACTGAGCACTCACCACCCACACTGAAAATGTTTCTAATATCCAGTTTATCACTATAAGACTGTGAAGCAAACTGCAAAAGCATGCTAACCTGTTGGCTCTTCGGGAGGTGTAAGGCCCCCATGTTGCCCCAGAGGGATACTCCAGGATCAGGTGAATATCTGGTTCCTCCACTGTGTTACCTGCCACTACAAATAGAAGGCAGAATTATCACAAAACAACCAGACTACAGGACGGCAAAACAGACTATATTTAACTGTAGTAACAGTCATACCAAACAAGTAAATACATAGAACCGAGGGAACACAGACATTTAAGTTCCATTCACTAGACACTGAGGAGTTCAGGAGTTCTGCTAGAACAGCAGAAAATGAACCCAAAAGAAATGATGTAATCATATTTTAATAATATGGAGATGAAAAGGAAGGCAGTGGTGGAGTCTGACCTGTGATATGTTCAGAGAGGTAGTCATTAAAGTCTGAGCTGAAGCTGCCACCAAGAAGCACATCACATCCCTCGCTGGCCATCCTGCCTGCCATTACTGGTGCATTACCCCCAACTGACCAACGGTTTCCTGGCAACTCTCGAGAGGCCTCCACCAGCTGACTGAAGAGTGTATCGTTCACCACCAACCTCCTACGAGACAAGCAGGTGTGAAAAGAAAAGAAGAAATTAAGTAAGGATAATAATAAAGCACTCATAATCCTCTTCAATTTGAATAACATATGCCTGTATTCCACCGAACTCTATTATTCTTCTATGAACTACCTTACTGGACAATTTTACTGTTCAACAAACTACAAACTTAAACGTAAACTGACTTGAAAGACATTAAGCTCTATATGGTTCCAGTATTTAGCCTAATCTATTAGCTGTAACTTGTATAAGTAATCAGGAAAGTTTAAGGAATTCTCTTTAGTCAAAGGGTCTTTATAAACTAAACTCTGAAAGGAGTGGATCCCAGGAGTAACCCTTCCATCTCAAGCTTTGTGTGTTGTGCATTCGGAGCTGCATTTCTGCTCACCACAGTTGAAAAGAGTGATTACTTGATTTTACCATAAACTTCCTGTCAGCTCAGACTAGTCTGGTCATTCTCCTCTGATATCTATCAAAAGGTGCTTCAGCCTACACACTCTCCACACACAGGATTTTTTTTTTTTGCACCATTCTGGGTAAATCCCATGAGATCAGCAGTGTCTGAAATATTCAAACAAACATCCATTTATCAGTTACAGTCACAGAGATCAGATTTTGTGATTTGATGTGAATGTAACTGAAGCTCTTTGCATGTAACTGCATGAACTGTGCTGCAGCCACATGATTAGCTGATTGACTAAATGGGCTAATGTTTATGTGCTCCTAATAAACAGAAAGAGTGAGTGTATAGATTATAAACAACTCATATTTTCAAATTTACACTTGCATTGAGACTCCTCGTTCAAAGAACATGACACACAATATACAAGCTTTCAGGAAAAGCTTGTTTTACTACATGGTACACATTTCAAACTCAAGAACACAATCAGCAATATAATAGTCAGTCAGCTTCAATTATAGATAAGTAGGGTTATTCAGGTACACCAAGAAATAATATATTATATAGACATGGTGAACCATGGCTTACCCAACTACAGAAGACAACCTGAAATTCAGTTCACACATACAGAAACATAACACACTTACTCAGAAGCTGCTCCTGGAGCAAAAAAGTAGGCAAAACTCTGAGCGAGCTGTTCTACATTCTCAATGTAGTCGTGGTGCAGTGGCTGATCAGTTGGATGCAGTCCAATCTTGTTCAGCAATGTCACACCATCCACAATAATGTCCACACAGCCCCCGAACCCTGAGGATTAAAGGAGAGTGAGATGGCACCCGAGATACCAGGCACTACCGACATTAGCTGGCTTTGCCGCCTACATCGTTTCTGCAGTGTGAAGCATTTACACATAAAGTATATTAGTAAATGTGGCACAATGGCAGGAGATAATGATTATCTTTCACCATTACAGCCTTTCCAAACTGATCTAATCTCACAGCTGCCTAATCTTTGAACCTGACTATCCAACAAAGCACACAGCCACAATTAGGCAACAGTTTTTTGTTCTAGGACCCAGGATCCCAACCCTGACCTAACACATTCACTACAAAAACACGTCAAGTGATTTGCATGCATTTCGCACAGTCTGACCTCATCTTGGAGTGACAAAATTATTACTAAAAAATATGGTAACACTCAGCTAAACCATAAGATTAAAATTAACGAAATAATCCGTTAAAAAAATCAACTAGCTTGAAAATATTTTCACTCAGCCATCTTTATATCCATCGCTGTATGTAAAGTGCAAAGTTGATGATGACATTAGCTTATGATGCAGTGTGATTGCCCACTAATAAAGACTGGGTCAGACATTTTAATTAGGTCTAAGCCTCTGAATAATTACAGTACAGCAGCCTATTTTTAAAGGTATAATTAAAACTACAGTACTTACATATAAAACATTAAAAATGTAAATTGATATGCATGTAAAGTGGTGAATAGGTGAGAGCTGAGAGAGTGTAAAATAATCTACTCTGGAAAACAGAGCAGGAGATGAACAGCATGCATGCTGCACACGTCAACACAGTCAAGTACACTTGTGTTCGACTTGTTAAACTTATTTGTAGATGCAAAACTACAAAACTACAGCGACAGTTATGTGCGTACAAATGAAAACTGATAATTTTATAATAAACTAATTATTTAATAAGTATAATAGAATTCAAATACAAAAGCAGCGTACACACTTAGACGTTACTTAAAAGCATGGAAACAGCACAAGAGCAACAGTAGAAAACTGCTGCGGAAACTGTAGTTACCTATGGCCACTCTGGGTCTGGCGATGTTATTCATCCCCACTTTTCGTTCAGCACGGAGTAAAGAGGACAGCACGGCTCCCAGCCTTTCATCTAGTACAGACTGAGGAGAGCGGAACCAGTAAGCAAGCAGAAACACGGTGAAAGACAAAACTGTCCCATATTTCACACTAGAGCGCAACTCCACAGCCATCGCACTCCGCCACTCTTAACTAAACTCCACTATTAATGAAGCTGGCCAGCTGAGAGACGACAGCAAAGCACAGTGGTGTGGGCGGAGTCGAGCGAGCCACAACGAGTGAACAAAATGTGCCGCATCATATCCGGGTCTGAATTATTCAAGAAATGGTCGTCAGAATAAAAGCCTCTGTGTGTGTAACGTCCCTTACGTCATTTGGAGAACTTCTGATATACAGCATATACTGTATAAGTGTGGTTAAGGTCGGAACTTTAACTTTAATCACCTTGTGTTTGTTCTTTCTTTTATGTACAGATGTCGATTTGCTGGTGTGCTTGGGATCATTATCCTGTTGCATGACCCAGTTTTAGCCAAGCTTAAGCTTGCTCGGCAGATGGTCTCACATTTGTCTCAAGAATATTCTTGTATACAGTATAGTGGCGTTCAAAGTCTAGGCTTCCCAGGTTCAACAAAAAAACAAGCCCAAATCATCACCCCTCTAGTGATTTGTCAGTTGGTATGAGGCGTGTGGGTTGACACGTTTTCACCCAAACAAAGTACTGTGTGATAAAAAACCGTCTCCATCTTGGTCTCATCAGTACAAACGATATTGTTCCAGAACATTGGTGGTTTGATCAGGTACAATTTTGAGACTGTATGCCATGGCTGCTGCTATATTCTCTCTGGAGAGAATGCCTGTATGTTACATGATGTAACTCATGAGTTGATCTTTGTACCTATATATATATATATATATATAGGTAGAATGAGGAATTTCATTGTTTAGAGAGGGTTTACAATCCTTCTCAGATTCGAGAGGGTCTACAATCCTTAATTTTTAAATTTTTAAATTTTTAATTTTCTACAAGAGCAGCAAATTGATTCTCTGAAGTCATTGCTTAAGTAGTTATTATTGAACTAATTGAGAACTAATCCGGAGGATTTCATTAGCAACAACTGGCTGCTATTTGTTCCCTTAATGATGGGGAAGATGAGAGTTTTAGCTTTTTTAGTTATTACAGTGTGGGATATCTTACATTTAATTAAATAAATACCTAGATGTAATTAAATAACACTTAATATTACCCATTGCTTGCAATAATTACATCAAGCAGGCAACCCACTGACATCACCAAACTGTTTCATTCTTCTTTTGTGATGCTTTTGCAGGTTTGTATCCATTTTTTTTAGTTTCTCCCTTCAGCTTTCTCTTCTGGTGGTACAATGTTACTCAGTTGGGTTAAGGTCTGGTGACTGACTTTACCAGAGTGTTGTGTTGATAGTGTGTTTTGGTTGATTGGCTTGCTACATGAAGTTCCTCCTATTTAGTCTTGATGTATTTCTCTGAAAATTGTCAGACAGAATGTTTTTATAGACTCGTCTCCCTTTATAAACTTGAGGTGTACAGTTGTTCATAATAAAATGGAAAGTGAGTGCATACAGTAACATCCACTTTGTACTTGGTATTTATTATTGACTAAAACATCATGTAAGGAGACACAAAATATACAGAACATTATTCTTTCTTTCTCTTCTTCCATATCCTGCTTCTCTTATTTTACCCTACTCCTTTCACTAACTACCGTTACCTCCGATATGTTTATCCTACATTCTCCAGTAGATGGCGCTGATGGACTCTCATGAACGCCAAGCGCTTTCACCATAGACATTTTTCTTCTTAACAAATAAGGATATATTAGTAATTTCAGTAAAATCAAGGAATAAATTTTAAGATTCAAGATTCAAATCCTTTATTGTCATATGTACCTAGATACAATGAAATACTTATTTTTATTTTTATTTATTCTTGTTTGTTTTAGCCTCAAGAGAACAAGGAGGTAGAAGGGCAATGAACAATAAAATTACAACAAAAAGTAAATACATATAAGAAGCATAAAAAAATAAAGAATTTGCAATAAAAAGATGAATAAAATTTAAAATTTACAATATTTTTTTTTTTTACAAATTATTTACAGAACCATTTTATGTCTACAGTATTAAAGATTGAGACATTTTTAGAAATGTGTAAGCAAAGATACACAAGGGTCATGAACTGATGAAAGCGGTATGAAAAAAGTGTTTTAGTTTAAATGTGTGTTTGCCATTTTAGTATGATTTTGAAATACATTTTGCACCTTGCCAACTATACTGGGAAATGTGTTTAAGGACGTGAAATGTTTGGGAGCGCTAGTAAACTGGGTTTAATAAACATAACGAGACACAGATTAAAGGCATGACAATAAGCTTGTGTATAAAATTTGTAGATTTTATAATAAACTGAGATAGATAATTTAATATTTGCAGCTTTTTTGTTCCAAAAACAGTATTTTTATATCACGGCAAAGCTTAATTCTTTGCATGCCAAGTAAGACCGAAAAAACGGCTGAATCGTAAATTGTTTCTGGTGGTTATGGAGTACACTTTTAAGGGTGGAACCATCATTAAAGTCTACATTGCACACTTTGTGTATACAGTAATGAGACTTTTAGGATTCAGCCAATAAAAACAAGAAGGGATATAAACCGGACAGAGCTCTTTGGTCCCGCCCACACAGCAAGTACCCCGCCCTCATAGATGACCCCGCCCACTCATCTCTTCCGTCGCGAAGCAGTAGGAGCTCCTCGAGGGAGTGTAGTCTATTCAAGTATTTAACTCCGCCTCTCAAAAAGAGAGCGCAAAAAAGGAGAAACAGTCACCTCACCTCAGTCCCTCCCTGCTGCAAACGGAGACGATGAACCAGAGCAGCTTAACCGATAGCGTCGCCATCATATAGCTCAAACATACTGGTCACTTAAAGCTCTGTCTCTCTCTGGCCGGTGCAGCAGTTCACATCGTGGGGATTTCTCTCGGATTTGGCGCGGGTTTTTAAGTTCGCGACGGGATCCTTTTCTGTACCATTTCACATGTTAGCAGAATCCTGAACACGAGCTGAGGTTTTTAATCATACATGAAGAAATATAGACCTGAGTGAAATTGACTTCTGGAGGTTACAAAAACCTTTTCTGTCTCAGGTAAGAACAAACTTACTGTTTTCAGACCTCGTTTTAAGTACAGCGTGTGATGGATGGGTGAAATGCAAAAAAAGCTGTGTGTGTATATGTGTGTATATGTGTGTGTGTGTGTATACACAAGGGGAGGGGAGTGCCCAGGGTCACATCTAGACCAGTGAGTGGTTCTCAAATTGGGGTCCAGGGTCAGTGAAGCACAGCCAGGTGGTCACATTTTTAATATTTTGCTACAAAAAGTCATAATCCAGCAGTATGAAAGCACTAACATGTATTATTGCCCTATTGTTATTCTATATACCTAATGTGTTCTGTAGGTCGCAAATGCAAGAATAAAACAATTTAGGGCTATATATATGTGGCTCCAGAAAGTTTGTGAGCATACATACGAGTCTAAGCGAAAGCCTACATTGAGCTGTGAGCTCATCAAAATCTTTAACACTTTTGTGTAGAAGTGTTATAAAGTCAGGACTTCCTGAGTGTAAATGTGTAGTTAAAAGGTGACATACTGACAGCAATAGAGAAACAATTTTACGTATGCATAGTCACGTGATTTGAAATGCTGGATTGTGTTTATCTGATTCCTAAAACTATTCTTGATTGTCAGCTGATACTGTAAGGTGTGTGTGTGTGTTTGTATCTGGAAGTGATTAGGGAAATGGCCCTTTGTTGGTGAGGAGCTCTTGTCTGGGAGAAGGGAGTGTGTGTAGCTCTTTTTCACTCAGACATCTGCTGTCTGTGGTTATTAGATACCTGTTTAACACGGCCTGCTGAGAAACTATTTCAGATCACAACAGCGCTCAGTGTAAACAATGATCTAGTGTATGCACATTTTTATGTTCAGTGTTTTGCCATGTTTTTCCTCAAAGTGTTATAATTATATTTTCCCTCTTCAGTTCTATTCACTCGGAGAAATAAAACGCAGTGAGGGAGTATCTTTTCGAGTCACTGATCTGTACGTGATAAACCGTGCTACAGAGAATTTTAGAGGTTTAGAGAAATTGATCAGTAACACCATTAGGTGTTAGGTTAAATATTAAATATAGATTTAAGATTTAATTGAAAAAGTTCTCACTCGTTCTGTCAATTTCTTTTGTATTAGAATCATTTAAATAGAAACAAAATAGCACCCAAAACACCAGGTTCAACTTTTATAAAAGCAGAATTGTCCAGTGATGAACATCACAGGCATGAAGAGAATTCAGCACACAGTTGCATTTTAAGGTAAAGTGACAGGTGACCTTGGTTTTACACACCTCCCCCATCCCTGTCTCATGTGAGAACACCTCCCATTCCTACCTTCCCCAAGGCACTAAAACATCACGCAGTCTCAGCACATATGGCAGAATGTGAAGAAGGACATTGGACATGAATTATCATTTAGTGCAGCAAATGTAAACAGGCGTTTTAATATTTATGATTTGCTGTTGTGCAGGTTGGTGTGGGTGGCAGAAACACAAACACATTTACTTCTTGATGTATAATGTAGAGTAGGTCTAGAGATATTCAGTCAGAACAGAGAGTTTTCACAGAGTGGATTTTTCTAGTTTGATTAGTGATCTGATATCATGGCTTATTAAAAAAAAAACGGTTGACAATGACTACTGACGCTTTAAAGTCAACTGTTTACATTACTATGGGATATACATTTATTCTCCCCAAGTCAAGTGCAAAACAGATGTTTTATCTGTCTATAGCAATACCTAAAAGTGTAACCTGGCACACCACAATGAAACAATACAGAAGCACTTTGAGTCGTCTTATTTTTACTTTGAAAATAGTCAGCATTAAGTCATGTTATAAATTGACTTTTGACAAATGTGATTTTTTTTTCCTCCTTTTTTTTTTTTACCCCTGAAATATATACAGATAAAATGTTCAAAGCAGCAATCACTGGGAATCAAATAGAAAGAAGCGTAGATTAAAAATTCTCAGAGTGCTTAATATGCTGCTAATATGGATCACTATGTGCGTTTAAAAATAGCAAGAGGGTGATGGTAAAGGAGGACGACGTGAAGGCTGGAAAAAAAAATTAGCAGAATTTTCCAGATGATGCGGTTAAAGAATATTTTCATCAGCCAAAACCTATTCCTGCATATGTTGATTTCACTTTATGAAAACAGAATAAAGTCCACAGGAAAAAAAACGAGAATAACCAGAGAATAGCTTACTTATGTAATTATGTACTTCCAGTTAAGACTTCAGTTTACTGCTGCATGTTTGGGTTTATCAGTGTTCGATTTGTAGGCTTTGTGTTTAACCAAATAGCAATAATTAAAAATGACTCTTTGTATTAAAAAAATATTTTTTTAATTGATTTCATGTTTTAGTGTTGGCTGAGAAAAATAAAACAAAAAACTGTTTCCTTGTAAATACATTTTGAAACAAAAAAACAAACAATGAATCCAACTTGCATGGATCCGCTAATGATTGTGATTTTGATTAAAATTTCCAATATCTGATGATAATCAAACTGCAGCTTCTGGCCATTTATTCATTCAAACACCCTTAATTTACTATAAAAAAAAATCTCCTGCGAGTCTGGTCTTCTTCACTATTATTCACTAATTTCAAATAACATATTTTGAAAGGGTTAATTCCTTTTATATTCTGTAATTTAATGTGTGCAAATATTATGAAATGGCTTTTATATTGCTTTTCAGAGTAGTAATTAGAATCGAATTACAGTTTGACATCAGAGCCCTGAGGAAACATAATGTCATTCATGGCTCTATGAAATTTAAATAGGTTTGATTTTTGTCCCTGAGCTTATACAGTGATGAAGCTGGGGTTATAGAGTTGTAATGCCTCTCTCTCTCTCTCTCTCTCACACACACACACACACACACACACACACACACACACACACACACACA
>JAOTRN010000002.1:12919519-12932423 GCA_028566695.1 Bagroides melapterus
AAATATCCATAAATTAAACATAAATTATATATATTTCATATCGCATCCACATTGCAGCCTCTTGCGATTAGCTAATCACAATGTTTCAAATTGCGATTGCGATTCGATTTCTATTAATCGCACAGCCCTAGTACAGGATTGGTGTTTCATAGGCACCAGATCTTGGATTTTCACACTCAAAAGTCTCTAATATATATAGAATGACATGAAAAGCAAAAATAAAAAGAAAGATCGAGTGGGTGATGGTTTTGTGTAAAATGATTAGATTGATTGCCAGGAAGGATATAATAAATAATTAATTATAATCATAGTTACAACTGTGGTGATCTGATAAGCTACAACAGCAGAAGACCACATCAGCAATATGGTCTTCCCAAGGAAAAAAAAAGGAAATTTGATATGAAATAGAGATTTGAAGGGTCTTTGAATGAAAGCTGTGCATATCCCTATTTAGTTATAAGTGCCTATATCCATTGATAAAATGGAACTAGAACTGGAAGGAAAACCTGATGTTTAAATAAGGGAGGAAATCCCTATACTATACTAAATCACTTTTCAGTGCTCAGGAGATGTGTGAATAAAAGGAGACCAAGCCGAAACCTCAACCTCTCCTTACCAGCAGGAGAGGCAAGATATCATATCCAGAAGAGCTACTGTGGAAATATAATGTCCAAGAGTAGCCACAAGATGGCGGCAGAGACACGAGTAATCATTAAATGTTGACGAGAATAAAGACCTTCATGGAAGGGGAATTTAACAAGAGAAATTACAAGAAAAAGAGATAACTACTAATGAGGCTAAGGAAAGAAGAGAAAGTAGTGGCCTGATAAATGCTACAAGATGCAAGACCCTGGCAGAGTCACTGTTACAGAGAAACCCAGGCTGTACACTATTATATGAGATAAAACACACAGGTACATATCATAGAGCTTTGCTGATATGAAATGAATGGCAGGCAAATGTACCACTGAGGTGCGTAGACAGTGCTGGATAACCAAGGAGGCAAAAACAGCTGGGCAGTGCCTGGCCTTAGGAGACATCATGCTGATTCACGTAGGAGGAAAAAACATAACAGGTTTATGAGGCACAAGGAAACAAAACCCAACTCAAATGGACCTATCAAGTCTGGTACCATCAAGATCCCTACCATGTCTGATGACATGTATGATGAAAATTAACATTATGGACAGGACCGGCATTAGCCAACTCAACACCAAACACTTCTTTTTGTATATGACTAAAAAGACATGGCTTTGTGAATGTACTCCTAACTCAAAGACACCCAGACAACCACCCAACTGCATACTCTATTTTACCCCATGTTAAACATCTTTAGCAGCCAAAGCATTTAACTAGAGCATACCGATTGCCACACCTACTTCTATACTCAGTAGGCATGGACTAGATACTCTGCTCATTAGTTTATTGGTTGTAATTAGCAATGGAAAGAAGATAGGTTCTGAAGAACTGTTGAAAACACATGAGCTGACAATAGAAAACTGTTAACCATGTTGAAAATATAATGACACCATCTGAACGTAACTTTCATGACATCAAGACCACTGAGAATTATTTTGAAATTGTGACCTAAATTTACCTGTAATGCCATACTGCAAAGTAATGAAGTGTTCTTTGTGGACTGGATAGCAACCAGAGATATACAGTGAATGCAGTGGTTGCTTGAGACTGACATATCAATGAAGTAGTTTTTGTACCAACCTTGGCACAGGTCACAGAAATAGCAGCAGTTACGGCTGCATGCAGATTGGCAAGAGGAAAACGAGTACCATCTACATATATACATACAGCAGGTGCCATGTGTATACTGCTGTATGGGACTCAAAGCAAGGTTTGTGCAAGGTTAATGACAAGCCCATATCACATCTGAATGAAATCCAAGAACTAATGTCAGCCATTCATGAACCTTCAATTAGCAATTTTGAAATGTGTCACACACAGTACTAGAACTAATCTTACCATAAGATGCAATGCTCCTGAATGGTGCAAGAACCGAATATCAGACAGCATCAATTGCCCTTTCCTGTCAACCCAAGGCTAAATGGCCCAGTCAGCCAGCACAGAGGAAAGGTTGATGTTATAAAAGAGGTGATTATAAAAGAAAGGAAAGAAAGGAAAATGTACTGCCTGGTAATGGTAGAGAGATACGGTAGATGACTTTCCTTCCATTCACAACACAAAGACACTTGCTAAATGTTTAGCAGGGTTGTAATTCGAAGCACAAAATACTATTTATCTCCATCTTAGGGACAATTAGCGGGTCTTAATAACACATGAGAGTATTAGAAAATGTAGGATTTGAAAAAAAAAACCCTAAAACGTCGCTTAACTATTTCATAACGTTTATTTTTTTCTTGAAACCGGACTTTGAACTTCTAAACATTTTGAAGGATCATTAACGTAACCAAGCGCATGACCTTTAACCTGAAGCTCCACCCACTTCCGGTTTACAGGTGAGCAGATGGGCGTTAACTAACGCGGACTTAAATTTTCACCGGAATAGATTTTTCCTTTGGGTTAAAAATACTCAAAGTGTTTGGAGAATATGTGTGGCTTTGGTAAGAACATGCCCTGTTTTGCTGCTTCAGCTATTTAGTAATTAGAGACGTAATTTAAAGTGAACAGCTGCAGTTTCACCGCTTAAAAATTAGCATTCACACATTTGCGCTTTTTTGCGGTGCTTTTTTGTGTTAAATATTTACCTAGAAATAGACACTTTTTTCCTTTAATAATGATTGCTTACCACACATTCTAGTAATAACTTTGCTAACTTAATAACACATCTGAAATATGTCTAATATCCTGTTTCTTTATCTGCTTTGTAGACAAACAGAAAGGGCCTGGGAGGCTGATGACTAAAGGACTAACCCTCATTGTTGTCGGACATGTCAACTTCATTTTGGGCGCAATCGTTCATGGCAGCGTTTTACGACATATCTCTAAACCCACTGGCACAATACCCACAGAGTACACAGTGTCCAACATCATAGCAGTCACATCAGGACTGCTGGTAGGGTCGGACTATAACAGATTATTGTTATTAAACATATTGAAGTGTGTTACTTGTGAATGCGTTGCACTAATTTGCTTTTTATACTTTAGAGCATTGCAAGTGGAATTGTTGCAATTTTGGTGTCAAGGAATATTAATAATGGCAAACTAGTAAGAAACCATCTTATTTACATGGAAATATTCATCTATATGATTTTTCTCATGTGTTTTAAAATTGTATGTATGTATGCAATCTATGCTAACTTTGTGTATATTTGTATTCTAACTATTCAAAAACATAACCACAGTATTAAAATGGATGGGTAATATTTGGTTGAGAATATAACTTAAAGCATGCCCTTGTGCTCACACCGAAATTCTGCTTTTCCTCCAGCATGTGGGCCTGTTGGTGAGCTCCTTCTTAAACACTCTGCTCTCTGCAGCCTGCTGCATTGGGCTTCTGCTGGCCGTCAGTCTCACTATTTCAGCCGATGGCAGTGTCCTCTTGCAGGGCTGCAACAATACAGATATGCCCATTAATGCTCGCTCACCCATCTATGCCGATTGCCCCTTTGACACTACACGGATTTATGTGAGTTTCTGTTAACTCATAATGTTGGTTGGATAATAGTTGATAGTAATTCTGTGCATTTTAGTTGTCGACTATGTGAAGTTATTGCAGAAGGTTTTAACGAACAGTGTGTCTGAGTGTCAGATGTGTTGAGTTTCAAGACTGATGTTTTTTTGTCTTTAAGGACACAACTTTAGCCTTGTGGTTTCCATGTATTCTGCTATCAGCCCTGGAGACTGGTCTGTCTGTGTGGTGCTTTATTGTGGGTCTCACCCTCAGAGGCATTGGTCCTTGTGCACACACTTATCTAAGAGAGCAGGTAGGCCATGTAGTCGCACACCAAATAACAATTACTGGTACTGGTGTGAGATTTATTAAAACAAAATCCAAACCCCAGCAAGTGAACAAGTGTCACACACTAGATTTTTTTCTGTCATGTTTTATTGATTTATAGTTCACTTTTTGATTTTCTTTTTTTTTTTTTGATCTTCATGTCACACTGCTGTATGATATTGCTTTTCATGACAGCTGGAAGAAGACGCCTTGGCACACACATCAAAGCTGGAACCAGAATTTTCAGCTCCGAGCCAACGTCTTATTGGACACCGTTCACAGCCATAGACTGTAAGATCAATCGGAAATCTAAGGTAGGATTTCCAGCAACTTTTTTGATCCTGACAATAATGACAATTTTAGTGTAAAATTCATGTTATGAACTGTTTATACCACGTGTATTTGTACGTACACTGGTCAGTCATGGCGTTAAAACCACCTCTGACTTGTGCAGCCACAACAGACTCGAGACTTGGACTCCTCAAGACTTCTTTAATAATGTTGAATTAATCTATTATAACTTTTTTTTTTTTTTATTATTCATTTCAGATTTGGTAAAACTCTGATCCAGTGGACTCAGTGGAGTATTTGATAATAGTGTTTAGTCTGTTTTGGAAAATTCATTTATTTTTAGCTACAATTTCTTATTAGTTTTTGATTTATATTAAATAAAAATGTGTTTACAATAAGATCAGACATTTTATTTTAAGCATACATCCATGCTTTTGAGCTACTTTTACTCAAATGGATTTTATAACCATTTGAATAATTTAAGCTATAAAACATTTCCTTGTTGTCCTGTTGGGTTTTAAGCAAGAGATAGTAGTCTGTCTAAACTACAGATTCACATGAAATTCTTCTGAAAAAATCTTTTAACTATTATAGCTTTATTATGAAGACCAAATTTTTAAAACTGTAGTCTACGCTTTTCCAAAGACTTTTGGCAATCATCCTGTTGCTGCTTAATCTAATTCTATAAATATACACAATATGACTTGTTATTCATTTAAATAGGTAATTGCAGTGTTATTTATTTACCCAAGATTTTGAGCACTCCATTAGTTAGTGGCTTTATAAAATACTATACAAATCAGGAAACATTACATTTGTTTGGACAGAGACAGAAAATGCATGAACTAGAGGAAAATCTCTGTACGTTACTGAGGTGTAAATGTAGTAGAAAGCTGGATGCTGGATGGTTTAAATCCTGTCTAGTTTTATAGGATGGTGAAATCTTAGTCTCAAAGTAAATCTCACATGCTGTTAAAGATAATTGCCAGAATCTTTTGATTCAAAGCAATATGAAGTTTGATGTTTGGAATATATCAGTATTCCTGTTGAAGCATATGAAAACTCATGAATTTGTATCAATTTTTGTTTTTAATCAAATGCCTACAATGTATTGTATATCAAAATTTATTGTTAAATTTGTAAAATCTGTTATATATAATTGTTTACAATTTTGTTACTAATGTTTTTCATTTATACGTTATATGGCATCTAATAAAGTTTTTAAAGCAATTAATGTGTGATTATTGTTTCTTTTGTGTTCCCAGATATATTATTTATTGAAGTATAATAAAGGATGTAATTGGATTTCTGAATTCCAGTGTAGACATGGATCTGTTCTTCCTAATAGTGAGGTTGTGCAAGTCATCTATCTATATATATAGATTAGATATGGAGATTTGAGCTCAGGGTCTGTTCGTCATTGTATTGCCCACATGCTGTTGTTGGTGTTGTGGAGACCCGAGTCACTTCTGCACCTGTGGTATTGCTCAGCTCTTCAGCTTCTGACCCTTTACTATGTCAGGAAAGACCACTTATTTATCCATGGTCTTATGGGATCTTATGAGCAGGCTCTGAGTCTGAGGAGCTACCAGCTGCCAAAACACAGCCTACTGTCCAAACTGGTAGACCATCTTTGACATATGGTAAATGCTAGTAGAAAGGAACAAATTATCACTGTGAGTGCTATACTGTCTACAAATTATTTAAAGAAAATACAACAGTAATCAAATAAAAAATTGTGTATTCATTTTTAGTATCAACAGCTGACTTTAAAAGTAATTCGGAAAAATATTTATAATTTAATCAGGTGTCATCTAGAAGAGGAAGGGTTACCTTTTAAGTCTGGTACTTAAAATTTCTCAAGGAGTTTTTTTTGCCAATGTCATCTCTCACTTATTAGGGATCTAAATCTACATCCAGATTTCTGTACTGCTACTTTGTGGAAATATCTATTGTTAAATGTGATGTATAAATATATATTTTTTGCAGGCTTACAACGTTGGCCTTAACTGTTTGTGCTTTATGACAGGTTTATTTTAGCCACCCAGATAAGATAAGGCTCAGAATACTCCCGTTACCCACATTCATCTGTATTTATTCAGTTCAGTTTACTTATTCAGTTCAGTTTGCTTACTTGATTTTGAAGTGATGAGTATATTTCTGAGTATGTCTTCGGTCATTTTGAGATTACTGATTATAAAGCTGAGGTTATCCAGTATGTTGTGTCCTGAACTTCTGCCCTTTATTTGCTCATCACCAGGGCATGCGCAGTGAGAGGAGGGCGGGGCCTGTCTGTAGGGGAGGGGCAGTATCGGCTGGAGTATGCAAAGCGAGCAGCGGTCCGTGCAGCCGTTCGTGTGCTTCAGGACATTTACACAGTTTTTAATAGTTTACAGTGTAGATTACGTGTACGGGTAAAGTCGGTTCACTCTGAAACAGGTGTCTGTCTCGGGCGTTTCTGTTTTCTTTCTGTGTGTGTTTTGTGTGTGTATGTATGTGTGTAAAACACAAGGCGTGTGTGAAGCTCAGAGCTGCTGCAACGAAGACGCGGTGTATTGTCATACACAGAGAAACGGCGACAAGATCCTGGAGAATAACGCCTACCAACGGTATAGTTTCAGATTTAGCTTTATAACACCGATTGTATGTATGCACGTGTTTGAGTTTCTCTTTCATTTGAAATGAAAAGAAAGCACACGTCAGAGTATTGCTGAGGTCTGCCCTGTGCACGCGCATGTTGGGAAAAGGCTGAGGGGTTAAACAGCCGGTCATAGAGGGGGGGGGGGGCATAGTGTTATAAAAGAGTAATAAGTCAGCAATTAGAAACTATAGCTTTGTTTACTCTATAAAGTGTTTGTTATGTAAAACGACAACCATGAATTTATGTACATGTATTTCTCGTAATTTTTTTAGTAAAATTTGACAATTCTTTTTCTGTTTTATTCTCAGATGATACATATAGTAATGCCTGGCACAGTTTTAAGTAGCCTGTATTTTGTACTGCAGTGCTGCTTGGTGTGTGTGTGTGTGTGTGTGGCGGGGGGGATGGAGTGGGTTTCCAGTCACAGGGTTTGGATCATAGACCTTTGGACACACTGATCTGTGGGATGCGGGTGTGGGAGGAGAGACGTTCAGGGCTGATGAACGAGTTATCCGAATGCTGTTGTTATATCCATTATTACATAATTTTTATACATTAACTATTGTTGTTATTAAAAATGCCATTATTAAGTATCTATGTGAAGTGTCTTTAGCAAGACAAAAAATAAATATTAGATGAAAAAACTTCTGCATTAAATTCTACGGTTCGACAGTTTTCATAGTCAAACTATATATTTAAGTTTCTTATTAAATATATATATTTCATATACGTGTATATACATATATATTTTTCATTTACGTTTATTTTCATTTACATGCTTTTTAGTATATAGAATGTTTATATAAATAACATTGTATGAATATTTAAATTTATAACATTATTAATCATTATTTATTATAATTGTGTATATATATATATATACAATTGTATATATATATACATATATATATATATACATACATTATATATATATATACATATATAATTATATAAATACATAATCTTTGTGTTGCAGGTGCTCTTACATGATGCATGCTGTTTATTGATGACCATGATGGCCAGCCTGGTGGAAGACAGTATCTTATTATAAGCTCTGACTTCTATGAGTGCATGAGCTTTGAGGTGGCTGATCAAAGTGTGCGCTGAGGCAAGCAAGAAGGTCGACGTGCAGCTACTGAAGAGGGCATCGTGAGTGCTCACACAGGGGGATGGAAGCAGTGGACTAGCCCAGTCTACCTCCCTGATGCTCTGGGTGTGGTGGATATCCGTTGGGAGATGAATCGGCTCCTGTGCTCACCTCACACATCCTGCCAGTCTCGCAACACTGCCTTTTGTAAATGAAGGATGGGACCCAAAGTGGATTTATCGGTACTTGTGTTTGGTTTCTGCTGCAGGGGGATGGGGCTGCTGTGGACACTGCTGGCGTCGGCTCTGTTCGCCTGCAGCTCTGCTATTCTCATGGACACTGTAGAAAGCCACAGCACATTCACCTGTGAGCCCATAGGGCTCCGAATGTGTCAGGATCTCCCCTACAACACCACCTTCATGCCCAACCTGCTGAACCACTATGACCAACAGACAGCTGCTCTCGCCATGGAGGTAAGTGAATGTTTCTCTTTTATCTTTCTCCGTGTCCCTGTTGGTCTGTGTTCTGTGTGGGCAGGTGAGGGAAAAAACAGGGTTGCTATGGAGCTTGTTGTTGGGTAAGCTTGTAGCTTGTCATTCTACACCGACTCGCTTGAATAACCAAGTAGCAAGTGACTTTTCACAACTTAAATAAGTGGCACAAACATGCAGTTGTAACAAGTGAGGTACAGCTGATATTTTCTGATGTTATTTTTAAACACACACAGATTCATTTGGGTAGGCTGATTCAGATTTCACTTCATACAAAGCCTTCTGTCGTATCTTTCTGTGAAAAACATTCTGTAGTCACTCAGATGATGCCATGTCTGACTTGTTCTTGTCACATTACTGCAGCATATTTTAGTCAGTTGCTTATGTTTTAAAATACCTGTTTACTTGATATACGAAATATGATTCAGATAATTACTAATCATTGCAGATAATTACTAATGGGAATGCCAGAGCTTGTTGAAGTGACTGTGGAATATGAACAGACTCCCCATTTTATGTATTTGTGCTCAAAAGCAAACAAGCAAATAAATAGAATTGGTTCATTTCAGCACCTAATTCTACACATTCCTGATGTAGATTTCAGACCTGAAGTAGTAGAATAGTTACAGATACACACATCTCACACACAGGGAGGAAGCAGTAAAGTAGTCTGTGCTGCTTGTTCCCTGCTGTCTTGTGCCTGGCACAAGAGCATAACATTGAAGGATGCTTTTCCGGATATGGTGGGAGGAAATAATGCTGTTAGCCAACATTGTTTAGCACTGCTCATAATCTTCTAAGACCTACAATGGATGGATTGATTGAAGGTGCTAAATGATCCTCTTACTCCCATTACTGTAATCACAGTGGAGAGCACAGCGGAGAGCGCTGGTGTCTGTGCAGCTCTCTGAAAACACAGCGGCGTGTCTGCTGTCAGTCAGTAGCACGTCATGTGGCCCTACTGCGGTGTGGGGTGCCGCCATGTCAGCGTCTGCCCATCTGTCACAAGGGTTCACTATTCCCCCTGGATTTGTATTACATTACTCTTGGGATGTTCTGTGTGCTGAGAAACCAGAGCCAATCCTGTAAATCAGACCCTCCCCCTCCTCCTCCTCCTCCTCTGCCAGCATAGCACCATGCCGTGTTAATGGGAACAGGGAATATCTGCTCTCGCCCAGACTCCTCGCATTTGAGTATTACAAACTGACATCGTTCCAGAGATGGTGTAGAGAATATGGCAAAAAATAACATCAGCAGTAACAGAGCTCAAGAACAAAAAAAGGAAAAAGAACAAAAAATTATTACAAGTACTGATTTATCATGGTTACTAGGCAAAGGACAAAATTAATAAATAAACAAAAAATTTACAAAATCAAACGTGCATTAGTAAAGTGGGGGCTTATATACATAAGCCCAGTGACATTGCTGTTTTCCAGATAACCATTTCACCCTCATTTATCTATATGAACATTTTGTTATAAGTAGTTTGAAATCTGATATTTGTTCAGTGCACAGTGAACAAGTAATGAATGACTGAATGAATGAAAGAATTAACTAGGTTACGTTTCCATGATCAGTCCCAATCAAAAGCAGTAGGCTCAGTGGTGGAACATGTGGGGCGGTTTGAAGGGTTTCAGAAGAATTGATTTGTAGCTTATTATTGTTGGTACAGTAATGACTTGCTGCTGATCACAATTTCACTGTGCAGTTTTTCACAAACTAAGGACAACAGAACACAATATTGATATTCAGACTTGATGCTAACATGTTTTTAATTAAATCACCGAACCTTCCATATCAAGTATTATACTCTGAAAAGCACAGGAAGGAGAAATATTTTTCATACTCACTCAACATTTCCACCCGAGACTGATTATATTTGGATAATTGCAGGGTGGTGCTTCTGGGCTGCAGCTAGATTGCAGTAACTGTGAGATCTGACATGATTTCTGAATGACTAATAATGACAGGCCTGTGTGTGAGCTCACCGGTGAATTTACAGCGTGGACAAGTTTCTTATCAAGCATGGATTTGTAGGAAATAAAACAGAACCCCTCTTTAACCTCCTTTGTGATTTAAATGGTTAAAAATCAGGGATTGTGTTAGAAGGGATTATGTTATCTTTTGTTTACACCACCTGCTAATTCACACTGACTGTATTCATGAAAGATAAGAACTAGTCATGGTACTGTAGGTCTGGGATTCATGTTCCTTCTATGGTCAAATCTGGTGTACTGGGTGTTCAGATATTTTCATTTAAATGCTGTTGCATATTGTGTAAAATTGTCACTTGGTCTCCATTTCACATCTCTAACAACTGACTCAGTCTGGTCCCCAGAACTGGTTTGTAAACTAGAAACTAAATCACTTGAAAGTATTATTAACTTCCAGATGTTTTTTCTTTCCACCACAGAAAACACAAACATTAAATACAATTTGTGGGCGTATTTGTATTTGTTTCCTAGAAACCGTCCGTCACTCAGATGTGTGAAATACACTTGATAAATATCGTGAGAGTTTTCCTGATCCTTCATGTCACTGAGTGACAAATTATAAGCGAGTAATCCTGTTTTGAAGTGACACAAATTTTCAGCGTAATCCTCAAAACACAGGCTTTTTTTTCATTTACAGCTCGAGTTAAAATAGAAGTTTATTTAGTCTGAATCTGTCATGTGCTCAGGCAGCCAGCCACTGAGTGCAGTCAGAGCAGTGAAAGCACCGTGGCGTGGTTCATTAGTTTCTGCACTGTTCCACTTCCTGTATCAGACTATATAAAATCAATATGGGGACAGAATATTTTCACTAAGTGCATAAATATCACTTGTTGATGTTAGGTGTTTCCTTGCTGTTAGTTTCTTTACAATGCTCCATTCTAAAGCAAGACATTCCCGCTTCTTAGCTTGGCTTATTGGGGGCAGCTATGGAAACTATGGAAACCGCTCTTGATTGTGAGTCCACAAAAGGACATGCAGTCCTGCTCTCAGGAGGTGGTTTCTCCCAGTGACCTCCGACCCCCGAGGATGAGAGCTCATCAAAGGCTCTCTCTCTTTAAACCAGCCTTTTTCTGCATCAGAGGTTGCCATGGCAGCACTGGTGGAAAGGCAGGAGAAGAATGTGGCCCTCAGACAAGTGGAGTGGAGGAAAGACAGGGCCAGAAAGAGACCCCTGATTCCAGGACAACTGAATGACAGGAGAGGGAGTGTGGGAGCTGCCATGCCTTCTTTCTCCCCTTTTTTTAAGATTGAGAAAAGAACAAATATTAAGGAAATAATTTCCCCTTTGGGCAGTTTTACTTATTCAGGGCCGTCGGCCCTTTCACTATTGTGGGAGAGTGTGGAGGGCCACCCGGTGCCAGTTGGTTGGTGCAGATGAAGTTTGTCTTGGTTGAGCAGACAGGCTGTGTTTTATTCTGTGTCTGTCCCTGCACGTTGCTTTTTAGTTACCATGAATAGAGTTACTGCAGTGTTTCCATGTCACTCACATAGCTATTTCCCTGCTCGTTTCACGCCCTCGTTTAAGAGTTCTCAACGTTGCCAGCTAATCCGCCTTCCATCCCGACACTGAATGCAGTCTGGAGAACGTGTCAGAATTGTTTGCCACACCCAAAATACAATCCAAGACAGAGTTGTGCAAAATGTTTTTTCCAGCTCAAGGACAAAACTACAGTACCACAGGAGAACAGATACGTGAGTGTTTATCTGAGCTGGGCTCACGTCCTGGAGGGAAGAGGCTGTCATACAAACCCACTCACTGCCATTTTCTCTGCAGTGTATTTTGCACAAGAATTATTGCTAGCACTGTGCATTACCTATGGAGCTGCTTCATAGATAGAGATGGAGATAAAGGGAGTGAAAGACAGGAATACATTTTCATCTTCTTCTTTTTTTGTTTGGAAAGCAATAATCAGATGTTTTTATTGTGCAGGTCTACTTTACTTCAACATTAAACTACTTTACTGTTACTGAATGAACAGTTTTGTCCTATAATTAAGCCTGTAAATCATTAAGCACTGTAATGTGTGAACTGCCATCAGATCCTCAGGATTAAGTAATTGTTAAATTTGTCATCTGATCCCTAAAATGCACTTGGGGATAATTAAATCGCTCCAGTTTTATGAAGTGTGTGATACTTATTCTGAAGAAATCGTATATCCACACACAGCTGAGTAGGGGAAAGGTGACATATTGTCAGTCTATAGAGTCAGAGTCTTTTGAAATGGCTAATCCTTGGAGAACTTAGTTTTCTTCACAAGTATTCTTGCAGAAAAAAGCTGGCAAACTTGCTTTTCCACTAATGGCAACCCAAACTGGCCAAATCTTCACCTGAACACAGCCAAAGCTGGAGGGAGGGGGGATGGGAGGAGAGAGAGAGAGAGAGAGAGAGAGAGAGAGAGAGAGAGAGAGAGAGAGATATAAAAAAAATCAAACAGAGATAACACCCCATCACACACAACACCACAACACTCTCACAAACAATATATT
>JAOTRN010000002.1:12974015-12991515 GCA_028566695.1 Bagroides melapterus
TATTTTTTTTTTTTTTTAAAAATACAAAATTTTTTTTTTTACAAAAACATTTAAAAATTTTTTTATTTTTCAACAAACGTTTCTATTTTTAAAAAAAAAAAAAAAAAAAAAAAAAAAAAAAAAAAAAAAAAAAGAACCTGAAATTCACCGAAACTACAATAGATTAAATAAGGCAACGGAGCCCAGTTAACTTATTGGTTTTAATGGTTTAATACAAAAAGCATCTTAATATTATTAAATTATTGATGCATTAAACTTGGAGAGGTCACTGTCTAACACAATAGAGGAGGAACACTGCTAGGAAATTCGGTATTTAAATAGAAAGAAAATACAAAAAAAAATGTACTTCTTTATAAAAGTTTTTGTCAAAACAAAACCAAAAGTGTAAATTTTGAGCAAAAATATAAAGTGACAGATTTCTGTGTGCCCATATTATTATATGAAATAAGAAATGTAACCAATTTGTACTCAAATCTCTATTTAATACAAAATAAATAAATGTTCAAAAGCACATTAGATTCTTCATCAAATTCAAAAGAAGAAAGTTGTCATACATGAAAAAGGCAATCATAATCAAATTCATCCTGAATGCTGAGATTCTTTACTAATACTAATTGCAGGGAGAAAACACCTGTACACAAATACGTTATGATTCTACATTAGATGGAAACGAATTCCTCCGACACTATTAACGCAGTTCAACTTTGTTTTTCCCCACAGCCTTGTTCTCCAGACTGACCTAGGAGAAGGAAACTAAAAGTTATGGAAATATAGTACTATACTACACACTCCAGCCTCACAATGTCCAGCGTTTCCTGCTAACAGAGAGCTGAAGAATGCAAACCACTTTGTGGCTGATGTTCCATGTAACTTATGGTGAGTCAGTGTTATGGGGCTATGAGCTCTGGAGGTCAGGGCCGTATGAAGCTTGACTGCTCCTCCTTTCCCACAGAGACACTGAGGCTGCATGACTGCTCATTCCTGAGGGAGGTCCCAGCATTCCAGCTCAGGACACACACTCACAGGCTCTGCACAGCTGCGGCTCACCACGCCCCAGCTTAGCATTCCTCCCACTTCCCCCAGTTTCGCATACAGCCTCTCTCTCTCTCTCTCTCCCTCTCTCTCTCTCATCCAAATTTGTTTCTCTCTCTTAAAGATTCTTACTGTTTTTTCATTATTTTCTCTTCTTTCAATACAGATACAAGATGAGCATAAATGAGCCTAAATGAGCCTTCATCTGCACAAAGCACAAACTGCTCATCCTAGTATCTAAAATTGAGAGACAAATATGAAGAGAGAAAAAAGGAAAGAAAAAAAAAAATACTGATGCAATTTAGGTTTCTTCGATCATTTGTACCCTCTTACCCAATGCCAAAATCAGGATTGCATAAGAAACTAAAAAAGGAACTGCATAAAGTTATACAATACAGAAAATATCCCTGTCTCGATACATCTCTGCAGCAGTTGACTGGAGAAGTTTTGTGTTATGTAATGCATCAAAGACAGGTCGGCATGTATGCTCCTGACCGCAGACATTGGCGAGCTTGTCAGAGCCTGATAGGAGACAATGAGGCGTCAAAATCTTGGATACGCTTTTGGGATCCAAGAGTGGTACACTTGTCAGATGACACTCTTTGAAATAAACTTACTTACTTACACACAGAAGAGTAGAGAATAACACACGTCAAAGTGAAACAATGCCAGTAGGAAAGCAATGACGTGCATGCTCTAATATCCTAACAATGTGATGTGTTCATCTTATGACATGAGGATAATTAGATAAACAGATAACACAGTGTTACCTTTAAAGTACACCTGAACAAGTCATTCTATAATTATTCAGATGATGGAAGTACCGTATTGTTCTATATAAACATTTTTAATATATGTCCTGAATATCTAAGAAAGCCCTAAATCTATAAGAACATTTTCTACATGTTCACTGTCTTCCAAAATATATTAATATGAATGAATACAGTATGTTTGGGAACACCACAAAGTTCTCCTAAAACTCCAAACAGACATGCTGCTAGTTAGTTGCTGGTAAACTAGCTTTCCCAGGGTGAAATATGAGCGGGGTTTCAGTTTCAGGAACTGCTCCTGAGTCATGATTTGCAGTGTCATGTTCTCAGAGACTTATTAATAGTAGCCAAACTTGTCATACTAGATTAATAATAAACTATTTTGTTTATCACTAACATAAGCTAAGGCATCTTAGCACACTGGTTCAGCAGCTACAAGATATGTCAACCTCATCTTATGTCATGTGATGAGATAACAGCTCAGTTCAAACATTATGCTCCCAAATCCTTTAACAGAAATACTGTCATTGACATCACCGAGCCCTTCTCCAAACAAAATGATAACAGTGCTCTAGCTGTCCAATAGGACAGTTATACTATCATGAAAAAATCTGTTCAAATATATACTCATATGTTATATGATGGCGAATAAACCTTCATAAAGGAACAGACATGGCTTATAGCACATGAGGTGTGGTTTTGTTCTGTCCTCATAAACACACTAGCAAAACGGCAAGGCTGAGCCAACAGTTAGTTCAGGCTGGTCTTTTCCTGAATCGACCCCAATCACAACAATAACTGCTAACTCAGCATCCAAGACTATTTTGATTTTTGTGTTGCAGCAAAGATCGACTTTCAAATATCATTTCATGCTGCATATTTTACATGCGGCAAAAAGATAGATAAAAAGATATGCATATTTGACACAAGTGGCTTATTTTAGTTTACAGACATCTGTGTCCATAAAAAAGTTTCCATAATATTGTCTATACAATATTCTGAGACAGACCATAAGAAGCCTGGCATTTTGTTAAACAGCACAATCAAAATTGTGTAATTAGCATCTTTAATCCTGCACTAATTGAGCAGTGACTCCACACACACAGTTCAGATCTGTTCTCAGCAGTACGTAATTTACTGCTCAGAATTGTTCAGCTCCACTGAAGAACCTAGCTACCTCAAAAATCGGCAAAGAAAGAACTATATAAAGAAAAACAGACTCACATAGACCACAGATCCACAAGACGTGTTATATGAGTACAGAGTTCTCAAATCATTTAAAAGGAGCTCAGCACTCAATCATGTTAGTGCAGGTAATTGGAGTTTGCAATGGTTATCAAGCTGCAATCTGTCTGTTAGGGAGAAATAACCATCATTTTTTTTCCATATCAATCTGTCCAGGTAAACGAGTATGCATGACTGCTTGATCTCTGCTGAAAAGCCTCCATGAAGTCTTACCTGTGGACATAATGAAGCTGATGTACAGAGTCAATAGCTAGCACCATCTCAGCCAGGTAAAATCGGGACATGTCCTCAGGTAAGCGGTCCTCGAACTTACTCAACAGCGTCAGGAGATCTCCGCCCACATAGTAATCCATCACCAGATACTGCATGAAACAGCCATGCAAAGAGACATCATATATTACTGTGTCAGACTTATATTCACCATCTATTGTTCATGTTACTCGGCTACCTGTGCTTGTCCATCTGGCTTAGCTCTTAACTGGAGTAGGCAGGGTCTTATTAAGAAGAGCTTTAAATAACAAACACTTTACAAAACGGGAGTTAAGAAGTCATAAGCGCTCTTCTGCTCTTAAATGAAATATCGAGAGAATGGAGAAGAAAAAACAAATCAAAACAAAAAGATCTTCTGTATGTGGTCAGAAGATTCTAATCCAGCAAAACTGGTTCAGTTCCAGGTCAATTTAGTTAAAATCATCACCACTTTAATGGAGGCATCATTTTGCCAGTATAAAAGCTTAACCAGCTGAAATTATATTTAGGACTATCTTTGCTCTATAAATACTAAAGGATTTGACTTTAAGAGCCAAAGCTAAAACATGTGGAGTACTCTGCACACATTCCTGATTGAGTTCATGATGGGAAACTCCACATCTAAAGATTAATGACTCAGTCCTCATGTCAGTGGGAATGCAAATTGGTTCACACTTAAATTTGCTGGTTACCTGGACACAGGAGAAGCACCATGTTCATGGAAAATTCTAATCCCAGAACACCAGCACTATTACAAAAAACCTGATGAATCAGCAGTGAGGTCTGTTACTATAAGCTCACCAGAAAGTTATCATCCTGAAAGGCGTAGTGTAGTGTTGTTGTCCACTGGCTGTCCCCGTTCACCAGAACATCCCGCTCCTCCCGAAAGCACGCAGTCTACAAACAAAATATCATAGTTATGTTTTCAGTAATATTTAGTGACCTCTTAATATACGTCATGTTAAAAATACTACGCTGATATGGCTGATGCATTGTTTAAATACACAGGACTTATTTCGGCAAACATCTTGTCCATCATTTAATATGTACCTCAGCTCTTTTCAGCATCTCCCACTTGTTAAGAATTTTCATGGCAAAAACCTTGTCCGAGTTCTTCACCTTCACAACTGCTACCTAAAAATGTACAAACAGGAAATTCAGTAAAATTGTCTGTGTTTGTAGTTTGGTTAATGAAAGTATCTGGTGTACAGTATTTGTCTAATTGCAGCGACTTTTAGGCTTAAAGCTACATAGAAGCTTAGGTGAAGTTAGTAGATACACATTTTCTGTAACAAAACAGAATGAAGGACTTTTTAATTAAAGAATTAAGAAGGTAGAGAGAAAAGACATTGCTGCTTTCGGGACCTAGTGAACTCAAATTTCCTCAGCAGATGTAATAGCTTACAGCTACAGAGAGTAGACATGGCTCACTTAATCCAAAGAGCATGTCCAAGTGTGTTGAATGTTGCACAACAGCACTGAATGAATCAAAGCTTGTGTGTTACAACACATCCATGTAAGGTCATCTTGAGTGATTATAAGAGGTGCATTAAATTTAGACTGTATTTCAGTATTTCTTGCAAATGAACATATTCACTACACATCAGAAGAAAAGCATGTGGATCGATTTGAAACGAACATCAAACAAAATACAAAATTCTATTAAACAATTTTAAATCTTATCAGAAATTCCTGAAAATAAAGAAAGAAAAAAAAAGAAAGAAATTCTGACACACTGCTGTGCTTCACTCTTTGGGAATGAAAAAAGACATTGTGTGTTTGTTAATAAAAGAGTTCCAGTCAAACACTAGTGGGACAACAATGTTTTGTTAAAATAAAGAGAAGCAAACTTTCACTTTGTGGCTTCCCACACACTCAAATAGAGCCAAATGTGGCAATACATTACTCTTTAGTGAAAACACACACACACACAATGTTTCTGTGACTAAATCTTACTTACTACACTATTTTGGAGAGCACTTGTAGAGTGACACAGGGCACAAACAAAGAGATGGATAAGAAGCCAATTTTTAAATTAACCTCAGCTAGAGGACAGAGGATTTTACTTCATTCATAGCAAATGAATACAAGATAAATTAACATGAAAACAAAAAAATACTGTAAGATGGGCTAATAAAGAAAAACAAATCTAAAGCTGAATTTGGGATTACGTTGGATACTCAATTAACTTTAAGCAAAGCTTGGCTCACTGGAAATAGTAAGATAGTGGGTCATTTCCTAAGTGAAAACATATTGCCTGGTGAAAAAAAAACAAATCACATTCTTGGGTACAAAAAAAGAAAGACATTTGTCCAAGAACTTTAATTCTTTCTATTTTAGACAGAAAATTCTGTATTTTAGACAGAAGCAGATTCTGAGGAGAAAAAAAAAACACCACAAGATGCTTACTTAACTCAACAGTCAGTTACTGGAAACCTTCACTGCTGTTGGCTGTTGTTTCAGCAGATACCCTTACATTTTGTTCTAACAGCAAGCAACAGCAACAGTTGGTGCACCTTTTTTTTTGATGGTGCCCCGTTTCAATTTTGTGTACTGTTGCACCTCAAACATTTATGAAGAAATGCTCATCCATAATGCAGGGAAAAGAATGGAGTTACTACACAGGCCTTTCTTTAAATTTTAGAAGTGGTCCTACATACACCGATTCTAAAAGAGAGACAATATCAAGAATTTGTCTGGTTTAACAAATGTACAGGTCAAGTATGTATTGTAGGTAATATTGCACATATGAAAAACACATTTGAGCTTATGATTTCAGCATGGCCTGAATGTTTTAGGTTAACTGAAGCCCATTTTCATGTTATTGATTGCTAAGCTAGCGAATTAAACGAGCACTCTGCACATTCCAGACAGAGCGAGATGACTGCTCTAAAGGTCACCTTCTCACTTTATCATCAAATCCTCTGATGGAGATGGGAAGCACCTTTACCAGCAAGGAATCAATTTAGGCACACCGTCTGATTTACACCACTAACTTATTGGGGTGATACAGAGATGAGTGACAGAGTATAATAATACATGATAAAAATCCTTTTTGGCCTAAAGAAGGATGTTTCTTTGGAGAAGCACCTGAATTCAAGCCACAACACAAACACATTTTATCTAAAGACAGGTAGAAAAATTAAATGATTGATTGGGGCTGAAATTTCTTCCTCCTCCTGCAGTCTATAATACTGCATAGTTGGACTGAGCCAAAGACAGAAAATAAACAGAGAGCAAGGAAGAAAACAGAGCAACAACATTCCTTGCACTCCCTTGAGACCTGCATAAGGATCATAATCGTGAATTTCAAATTACTGCCGATGCTGAATAAAGGCTTCACATTCTATTTTTCTTGTTAAAAGAATGCAAAGCAACATGCAGAAAAACAAATCCTGGACACCAAAATCTCTCATATATGTAATCTGCCTTCCTGTTGCATGTAAAATTATGGGTCAGATTAATGTGTGAGGGGTGTGACTGTACAGTACTATGACAAACTCGTACTGTAATTGATGTTTAGATTTAACAAGGACCATTTCATCCAGCAAAATTGTGCCACAAATTTTTTACAATAATCAACCTGGTTTATAATCTGAGCAACCACAAAAAGAAACACCAATGCTGCACTGTTGATGATTAAACGTGAGTTGATGGAAAACCACAATCTCAAGCATGGTGTAATATGAGCAATGACTTTGATGAGTGATGCCACACTTTAACGGCACATCTGGATTGTAGCTCTCAAGACATGGAGAAGAAATTTAGCAAAATGTCTATTTGTGACCACAAACACGCACATGCCACAAGAAGCGTCTAGCTCTTTGAGCTTCAAAGTCGCGAAATATCGTGCTTTTGTAGTTAAAAATTTGCTGCCTCTTTATAGACGATGATTATAATTAGAGCGGTATGAAAAGACACATAAAAACAAGTTTATGGTTAGCATTTTATCATTTAATTTGCCTTTTTTAAACTGTGAAATCTTTAAAAGGTTCATGGTCGCAGACTCTCTGTGAGTGATGCTCACCTCCCCAAACGCTCCTCGGCCAATCACTTTCAGGATTTCAAAATCTTCCTTGTGTAGTCTCATCTGCTTCACTTTAGATGTGAATGGTTTAGCTGTAGAGACAGAGAGAGAAGATAAATAGCATGTGGTCAGTATATAAGAAATTAACAAGCCATTTTACCACCGTATGCCTTTACTCAACATCTTCATTGATGAAGGCCCAGATAAACACTGAAAAAGCTGAGTGAAGCAGCTCAATTTCTCCTCTATTGTTTACAATTTGTCTTTCAGAAAACATTTTCTTTGACAACAACTGTTCTCACAAAGATCTCTCCCCACCCCCTGTTTCTCCTCAACCTGGTCATTTAGGAGCAAAGTCCCATCTGCCCTCTTTTGCATATATAAGCACATAGGTGTCCATGATTGGCACTGCAATTAACAGGGACAGAGATTATCCCAGAAAGCACAAGCAAATTTGTTCTTTGGCTCTGACTACATATCGCTGCGGCATTGAACTGAACTCATGAACTCAAAATGACAGGATGAACATTCGAACTGTGCCACTTGGAAGCCACAGTTTTCTCTCGTCACATACACTGTTGTCACTGTTTTATAGTACTACACTAAACACATTTGCACAAACCATGAGGGAGTTCTTCGAGAATACAACAGTGTATTCTACTGCATTTAGCACTTGTGAGTACAATCGTAAGCTTCAGCTCTGACAGCTTTGAGGAGGTTTTGCATTAACGATGACAGGCAGAAATGTAGGTATTGCTTGGATCCAATCAAAACAGAGGTTTCCCCAGCTAAATATTTCTATCAAGTTTAAATCTTTTTGCCTCAGAATAAAAGATCATAAACTGCATTTTTGTTCTGGGTAGCTTCAGAAGCACAGACTTTGAAAAAACCCAAAACCCTTTTTTTTTTTTTGCTCTTTGTTTACATTCTCTGGCATAGTCTCTTTCTTTCTCTGCTATAGTTTAGTCCAGCAGGGATCATGAGAGCACAATTAAACTACGTCTTTCTCTTTGATACAAGAAAGATTGAAAGTGTTCCCTCTGGCCATCACCCTTCAAAAAGTAAAATATAAGCTTAATTTAAACAATTTATGAGCCAATCTGAATCCTTCTTCTCATTAATGCTATTAACACCATAATGTCCACATTCCCTACAGTGCCTGTGGCACAGGTGCATTCATTTCAAGTTCAGAGCAAGCAGTTAAGCAGTTAATCTCATTGGCTTAATCTTTTCTTACAAAAAATTCAATCATTAACAATAGAAGTTGCAAAAGTGTGTCACTGTATACCCTTTAACCCTTAATTCACGGTTTCCAAGTCTCCTGAGGCTACAGTAGGAACGTCAATGTTATTGCAGTTTTATCCCAAGTCAGTATTATGGAATAAAAATATCTGATATTAGATCACGGGACAGTTTGAGAATTTGAGCAAGACTGCCATTTAGACCCACTGCCAAATGTGCCACAGCACTAGTCAGTATATAGACAGTACACTATGTTAGATGTTGTGTAGTCTGGGACACGGTCCGTCAGACGTTGTGATAGCATAATTCTGGAAAACAGCCAAGAAAGAAAGAAAGAAAGAAAGAAAGACAGAAAGAAAGACAAAAAGACAGAAAGAAAGAAAGAAAGAAATAGAAGTCAATAGAAGATAAATTCTATCAATTGTAGAATTACACCATTGTGAAATGAGGATAATCCTGATCACTTTAGTTTGTATTTAGAAGCCAGCTCTCAGAATGTCATCAGTGCTCCTATGCTGCACTCAGAATGGAAACTTTCAAGCACTTTTCTTCCTTTTCACTTTTGAGAGAAACCAGAATTTAAAATACTATAACATATGTTATAATGTAGGAAAAAACTTTCAGTCAGAAAATTTGCTTGACATTAAACTAAGAGGTGATTTCAGTGCAGTGAAACGGTACTGAACATAACTTGGATGCAATATGCATCTGTCACATGCCAATTTACCCTGAAATAATCTAATTTCCTTACATGTACATTTCATTTACAACACAGTGCAAAAATGCAAGTAACTAAATTCACCTAAAAGCTGAAGAAAAGGAATAAACAAACAAACACACATTCACAACATTGCATCCAGTTCCTGCCTCATGGTGGCTCTTGCATGGAAATGACTATAATAACGATAAGTGAAAGACTAATGAGCTGATCTAGAATGACTAACAAACTCTTTAACATTCTAACTTACATTCACAAAATACTTACTGTTACTAAATATAATTTTGTGTTTTGGTGTATTAGTGCTTATTGTTCATGCAATTTTGTTTGTCAAGCTTATTTAACTACTGTATTTTCTCAAACTGTTTCAACTGTTGATTTCTATTTTTAACTGCAAGTCAAACATTTTTCAGGAAGATATAATACTCGGATTTTTAGATTGGAGAGTATTCAAATTTGGTAACTAAAGCCATTATGTTTCTGAGTGTACTGTTAAAACACATACTTATTAAATAGCTCATACTGCAAAGTGAGAAACAAGTAATTATACCGAGCAGGAATGCATCACTCATTAAAGTTTTAGAAATAATGTGTTTTCTTCATCTCAGTATTACATGGCATACATAAATTACAATATTAACAAAAATTCCAATGCTGTAGTCTGTCTGGATATAAACAGGAGATTGAAGTAAATGAAATAACTACCCTCAAATTGTTTCTGCCCTGTAATGTCTAATCTGAGGAGGAAATGTCTAATCTGAGAGGGAAAAAAACATTTCACAGATTGACAGTGCAACATGTAAAGTTATTAAAAGTAAAAGCAAACCAAACATATATTCACTAAATCAGGCCAGGCTGCTGAGTCCTTAATCAAAATCATGTAATAAAAACATGCCAGCAGCACTAAACAATTATCATCCTCACATCAAAAATGCCATTGTGCTGCTCTGTGTAGTGAGGTAAGCACGTAGATATAAATTAAATGAACCATACTGCTCATCTCCTGGGTTGCCCTGCAATGAGACACCATATAAAGGCAAAGCAACAAGCAAGCAGTGCTACATAACTTCCATAGAGGGTAAGAATCTTTCTGTCCCACAGCCACTGAGAACAACTAAAGCAGTTGTGCAATTAAGTAGATTTGACAGTCTACTGCAGTAAAAAAATAAATTCCTGAAAGGCCTTGTGTTTTATTTTAGTTAACAGTAATAGGCTAAACATTTTGACTAAGTGACAAGGTCTACATAATCACAAAGAATAAAAACTGAAAATGTACATCAGCTTCTGCAAAAAGATGAGAATACAAATTATAAGCATTAATAATGCACAATTTAAAAAAAAGCCTTGTTGGGTATTTAGTGTACATTGTTAAAATGTGATTTTAAAAAAATCAAATAAAGCATTGATAAATTCTTTAAATGCACATAGTTCTATAACAAACTGGGTCTCTGTTACATACTCAAGTGTGTAAGTACTGATAGAGAAAAAAAATACATAATCAAACACCAATGATCATGAATCCTGAACAAAACTATAACATACGATATGATGTATTTATTACAAGAAAGATTTAATGGCATTTTACCTCTTTAACATCTCTTTTTGAATACATTAAGTAATGACATTTCTGTTCATTCAGTTAGACTGTAAACACTTTAGACTGTAAGTCATTACTCTACTATTTAGTAAAACCACAAGATTTACCAGACAAATAATACAAAAATCACAAATGAAAAATCTCCATAAGGTTAATGTCTGAAGGTCTGGAGACTAACACCCCTCTTTACCTTTTTCCACTCATGTTCAGATGTCTTAATACATACATAATACATCTTAAAAAAAAAGCAAAACATGCCTCCTAGTTTTATTTTTTAACTTTTACAGATATTGCTTCTGTCTTGCTCAAAACACAGCATAATGCAAATAAACTGACCTGCTGTGGTTGGTGATTATGATTTACAGGACATGAAACTCCCTCATAACTGGCCTTCTTGAAATACCACAAGATGTCAGGGACTGTTCCCTTAGTCAGCATTTTCCGTTAAACAGTTAACAGCCATAAAAACAACCTAGCCAGCTCTGCATCTGTGACATTTACAGACCAATGCATACCTTAAAACCCCAACTCACAGAGCTGAACACTTACGTGTTTTGCGCATTTGGTCAAAATTATTTGTTATGCATTCAGTAAAAATTGTATTAAGCATTCAGTAAATTTTATGCTTAAAAAAGACTGAATTTTTATCATCTTTAAACATCTTTGACATTTTAGTGCTCATTGCTTTGTCCTGTTCCTAACAGAACACCAAAGCAGCTCCAAGTATCTGTCATCTGGGGACTGATCCAGTACTGACAAGAACTAAGCCAACTCTCTGAAAGCTTTGTTGCCAGGTCATGTGAAACCTTGAGCATGATGGAGGTGTGCTCTAGGACAGATCTTGTCTAACGTTCACATGTCGATCTTATTGCAATCAGGCTCATATTTTGTTTTGGGTTTCAGACAGATGGCTACGGAGATTACATGTGACTACCAATGTATACATGTTAAAAATCACAAAAATGGATCAGGCACATAGGCTTGTGATGTGAAATGTGTGCCTCTCTCAGTACATGACAACAATATGACACTTTTAATGTGAACAAGAAAAGCCTGACACCCTCATATAATTGAGTATAGAGAAATAATCTGGGAGGTTTGTCTGGCACACAGCATTCCAACAAGACAAATCACTAACTTTATTATTGCTAACAACACAAAGGATTGACAACTGAACAGGCTGCACAGTCATCATCTGTACCCAGTTAGCTGAGCGAAAACATCTCTCAAGCACGTGGCTATCACAAGGTTATGACCATCATAACAAACATGGCTGACAGACAGGATGCACGTTCCAGCATGTTCTAGTGCAGTCCTTAATACTAGGCTACATTTTAATACAAGAGGAGCACAACAGTTTTACAAAAAAGATACTGACATCTGTTTAATGTTTTATCTACATTTAATGCTAGGAAATAAATTTTAAATCAAAGTCCTTGGTGTAAAATGTTATTCTACAAGGAGGAGAAGAAAATAACAGCTAGTTAATAATAATAAAAAAAATGACTTTAGGTACATTTAGTATACTTTTAAAGTATTTACTAATGATAAGGAATGCTGTGGCACCAAGAATAGCTCCCTAGAAATGAGAACAAGTGTTTATATTTGCCAAGACCTGCCTTTTTATAGGCTACATGATCTCCCTTTAAGACTCAGCTGTCACTGGCAAAGAACAGAGACGATGTAAAGGTTCAACAAATGTAATGTGAGAGATGCATAGGTCTAACACATGTAATGTAATACAGTGAGAGTTCCTACATGTCAGAAGAAGAAGAAGAAGAAAAAAAAAACACACACACATTCAACTTGAAGAGCATGGTTCAATAAGCTTTTGCTGACTTGCTGAATGTTGTGAGGAAACTCTCAGAACAACTTTTAGCCAGAGGGAGAAAAAGAACAGAAGTAATGACAAAATGGTCACAATTCTGGTTAATAACAAAAATGCAGTGTTTTAATTAGCTTTATACACAGCATTTTTTCTATTTCTAAAGTTAAAATGCACACATATTTCACGCATATACACACTTTATCAAGAGTAACACTGACAGTGTGTATGTATGTATACAGACACACAGAGAAGTGATATACAGTGTGCATAAAGATAGATAAAGAAATAGTTTAGTCTCTTGATTTTCTGTTGTTTAGCAATAATACGTTTGTGGTCCTTTGACAGTCAAAGACAAACAACACACTGATGTTTCACTCAGCCTTGCAGTTCAGTATGCAGGTATGACTACTAAATATTTAGCAGCATGTTGTTACTTGACTTTACTAGAGGCTGTATGCACACTGGAAACGCTCTGGGACTTTACAAGACCCCAAACACAGGAAACATACAATCAGTAACCTAAAGTGCAAATAGGTTTACACGAGTATAATTACTGCTAGAACACATATATATGAGGGAAAAATCTGCCAGCAATGGTTAACCCACAAAATACAACCTATCCAAGAACTTTAAACAATACACTGAATGGGCATTTGGTTTGGTATGTATATCATGTATATACACTTTGAAGGTAAGAAAATACTGACTGCCCCATACAATCTTTTAACTCCTTCTACTCCATCCATGTAAAGAGCTCACTGCTGACCAGATATCTTTTAAGTGGTGGACCATTCTCAGTACAGCTCTAACACAGTCATGGTAGTGGCAGGCTATTGTTTGTACCTCCAGTATGAGTATATCAGGCAGAACAGGTTTGCGTACTCTGTGTACTTAATGAACAATTTATTTGACACACACATTTTGTTGGTACACCAGTTACAGACTACAGATGCAAAATTCCTTAGACCCATTTAATAATAATACGTTCCTAATCCCAAGCCTGAGTACTACATGTTCTGCCCATTTTTGTGTATTTTTTTCCTGTTCTAGCACATCAACCAGGAAGAACTGTTATGTAGCTGTTTAGTTAAATAGGGTGTAACATAGCAGATGAAACATTGTGCAGGAAAATGGGATTCCCCAGACTACGGTTTGGCATCTGTGCTCTCACTCATCACCAGCGGTCAGAGATTATAGTTCTCAATTTGAAAGTGCCACTGTTGTATCTAATACACTAATAAAAGACCCGTATCAATACACCATGCCAGGTCAGGGTCAATGCTGAGAAAGATGTTATAATCTCTCAATGGTGGAGGGCTTAGTAACTGATGGACAGTCGTATAGAGGAAATTGTGCAGAATAACCATGCCGTTTCAGTCAGTAACTGTAAACCTACTGTAGAGTATGTGTACATGTTAAAATCCTCAATAAACACTGGTGGTGTATCTAATAAACTACTCAATTTCAAACTAATCACCGTGTGTAACACTTACCCCACTCCAGGAACTCGGCTATGTTCTTCTCTCTCCTGAGAGGTGAATTATTGCATTCATCATACAAGCAGATGAGCACGTCCAGAAGAGCCTCGACGCTGAAACACTGGCCATTAGACTTGACAGGACCATCCAGGAACATTTTTTCCAGCTTTTTCAAACGAACTTCCCCCGACATAGTGGAACAAAAATGGGGTAGTCCCTGCCCTTACAATATCTGACAGAACTGTATTAAAAATATAAACACTGACATTAAAAACGGAGTCAGCTAGCCACGTCGGTGCTGAGGCTACAAACACACACAGCTAGCTAGCTAAGCTCCAGAAAAAAACACTTCATGCTCCCATTCATACACAACAGAGAAACATGGTGTGCTCACAGTGTCTTAGCTAGAAAGCTAGCTGTTTATTTGTTTGTTTGTTTGTTTTGCTGGTTGTATTTATTTCGTTCACCTAATATTGTCTGCTACATTTTCTGACATCACAATTTAATCGAGACAGAAAATAACAAAAATCAGTCTAGCCTGACGTGATGTCGCTCCACTGTTCACACTACTTACTACTTAATAAAACAGTGACCGTTTGTAAGAAAATAACAATCTGTTCATATTTAATATGTTGTGCATATAAGAATAATTAAATACAACTGATTATCAATTTGATTATCCTCAGCTGTATCGGTTACAACCAGCTAATGTGAGCAAAGCCTGCAGCAAATGAAGGTATGCTAGGTAGCTAAGTGGTTAGCGCTTTGATTGCGCTAGGTAAGGTTAACTCTTGAATACCTAGACACTAAACAATGGAAACGTTTTATTAAAACTTAAAACAACACGACTTAGTATAATACATTAATTTGGAAAATATTAATGTATCTAAAGATATTTGTTAGATCATGCTGCGAACTACAATTTGCTAAACACAAAGTAACTTCTAAGCTAGCTAATGACACTACTGTGTAGCTATAGCAGCCAAGCTTGATAGCCGAAAATCTAGCTAGCTAACTAACTTGACACAACTTCCAAAAAAAATAGTTGATAGGCAGCACAGACAGTCCGTAAAAAGAAACCGATACATCTATACAGAAGTCCTTTCCACAGTGGAAAATCGCCAGGATGAACAGTAACTAATACTCCCTGTGTCCCACAGCCCTGTGAAAATCCGTGCCTCTCCCCTGTGCGACCTCAGCCCGCAACCCACCGCTCTCAGGGAATGCGGCTGCAGCGGTAGGATAAGGCGCCATCCAAAATATCTCCCTTGCATGTAGTGCACTACATCGAGCGCAGGAGCCAGTATTTCATATCCGGTATAGTGTCCCTATAGAGGGAGTCGGGAGTTATTGGGAATAAGCCAGAAAGAATTCCACACCAACATGGCGACCAGCGCACGACAGCTGTTTTGCTTTATGGGCAAATTTAGGGATGCTGGACGTGTTATTCCGCTATTTCTGCATCGTAAATCACTGATAAACATACGATTATTTTGGATTGTGGTAGAGGAAAAAGTTAGTATCTTGTGCTTTTTTAAAGGTCTACAGAGATTCCGTGAACTGATATCTATTCGTGGGCTTTTTCCAACAATTACATTGCCCATTATTTATTTGTTATATGGATTTGTTGGGACTCCCCCTCTAACCAAAAATAAGTAATGCAGGGTCGATTATATGTGACAGTGTTTTCCTCCCCCAGTCTCTTTCTCCTTGACCAGCTTGCACACTAGAGGTCCCGGAGGTCCTGCTGCCCATCAGTCAGTTACAACTGACATCTTATTTGCAAATGTCTTTCTAGGAAAAAATATCGTTTCTTTGGAGCCTATATTATTTCAGAAAGTTCTTTAAAAGCATATTTACAGGATAAACAGATTTAGCCAGATCTGCTCTGTAAAGTGTTAAAATTCGTCAATAAATCATAAATCTAACGATTTATAGCAACACAATCTACCACATAACAGTGTAAAAACAGAAACTACACATGAGTGTCGTGAGTGTTTCAGACAAATGTTTATTATCACAAGCAATAAAATGGGTCAGAAAGTATGTAAACATATCGTGTTCACTCTAGAAAATAATCTGTTAGTTGTATTTTTAAAGGATCAGGTAGTCAGCTTTGTACTTGCAATCTAGGTTACATCAGGGAAGAAAGTGGGCTCAAAAGCAGCAGTAAAATGTGAGTAGCATTTAGCTGGGTTAAAAATAGACAAGATCAGTCCTTGTTTTTTAATATAAGCTACGCATACGTCATAATAATAATAATGGTGGTGGTGGTGTAATCACGCCGACTGCTGGACAAATGAAGAAATTAGTTTTATAAACGGGATTATGTTTAAACGATTTCGTTTATTGCTAATAACTGTAACTCATAATTTACATCATCCACCCTATAAGACATTTTTGAAATTTTATTCTTTTTTTTAACGTTTCATTCATTTAATTTCTGGTTCTTCTGATTCTTTCTGATTGTAATGGAAAAAGAATGCCTCTAAATGTATGTAGGCTTTATTTCAGATTGTAATTGTAGACCTATAAAATATACAGTGTTATGCAATTAGGTGTATTTCTATCATATGTTTAAATATAATCTGGTTATGTTTGTTTGTTTGCTTGCTTGCTTACTGTTTCTGCATGTGCGTTATCTGACGGAGTGACTCGATGTGGACTTGTCGGCTTTACCTAAAAGTGTGTTAATAGCGTCCCAGCTCGTGACAGTATATACAGCCATATTTTGTTATTTATGAGCAGTGCAACAGTACAGACAGACATATTACAAACTTAAGACGCTCTCTCTCTACGCCTGTATTTGTGTACATTTTCACATTTTCGACATATATGACGTATTCGACCAGTCTTACATATTTCATTCAGTACAAGGAATATTGGATGGTATCCTGTAAAGCGTCTAGTGGTCAATAGATCCACGTTGTGATGCTAATGTGCGATACGCAGCCTATCATTAACACATAGCCTAATGTGTTTATTGGACTTGCGTTTTGATTAAAAGGCTAAAAGAAAGAACCAACGTTTAAGGTTGTTTTTATCCCACTGGGCTATTGTTTTACATTTAGCGATAAAACCCTAAAACAAAACAGACAATTCCCACCTCCCTCATCTAACTGATGTTTAAATATGTAGTAGGCTATAATCTACACATAAAACATGCTACACAGCAAAATTCAGTCTACATAATATGTGTGTATTGAGAAGTAAACCAATTGCTAGGGCAACGACAATAACTCAGTAGACTAGTACAACATACACTTTCAAAGCACTTTCATACACTTAACATTTACTACTGAGGCGCCATGTTT
>JAOTRN010000002.1:13017573-13033907 GCA_028566695.1 Bagroides melapterus
TTATTCAAAGGTTTTTGTTTTTCGTAACACTATAAACCCATTGCTGGCACACGATTGGTTGATTAGATAATTGAAGGAAAGTAGATGTACAGTACGTGTTCAGGGAGTTTGCATAGCTTATTGATTTATTTTGCCCTCTAGTGGAATAACAGAGATTCGCGCTCTGCTATTGTCTACAAGACGATTATTTTTAATAATCTCACACACATTAAAATGCCGTTTCAATAAAGATCTATTGGACTTGACTATTTTCCACAGCAGTAATTTCAGTTGTTTCATTACATTTTGCTCTAAACAACGTTTCTTAAGTCTAGTTAGGAGCAAATGTGCTTACCTGTCCACTGTACACCCCTTTTGTATAACCTTGTCAATTTGTTTCTTTTCATCAAAACAAGCCATTCCTGATTTTAAGGGTGTGCACTCCAAACTAAACATCTTAGTGATCTTTTGTCATGGTACATACTATGGTTGAATAAACCATAGAACAAACAGGAATAATACCAATAGAATACAAGCATTTGTACCTTAAATCACCAAACATATGTCTTTAAATGGATTGGTTCTGTTATATTTTACGCTTCCTCATACCCTTCCACACACATTCTAATGCATGAAAAATCTGAGTTAATATTACAAGCTCATCAAGGTTTATTGTACATTACAATAATAAAGCATAGCACAGGTAAAGCCTCACATTCCACACAATTCAAACTGGGCCTGAATACTCTAGTATAACAGATTAGAAATTGCTCAATTTGCAAATCATCAAAGCATATACACCAAAAACAGGAGAATGTTCATATTAACCATCGTCTGTCAACACAGATACTCTCAGCAAATGTTTAACTTACATCCAAAATATAAAAATCAACATAACAGCTCAAATTATATAAGAAAGCAGAGGCTTGTTTATATATACTATGTATGTATATATAAAATACAATAAACAGATTTTTACTGATTTGAGTCAATGTATGTAGGGCCAACTGGATTTTTCCCCTGACTGACGACGTGATACTCCAGCACTGCTACATAAAACAAATCTTGACCTTAGCTTCTATAAAGGTGAAGATAAAATGCCAGACCAAATCTAAAAAAGAAATGCTAAGATCATGAAAAGTCAATCACACTGATTATTGAATCAAAGACATTTGTTCTACAAACCTAAAAAAACACTGATTTTTTTTTATTACTTAAATGAGAAAATGTGTACCCCTTCATAATATTCAATTCTATTACCCTGCAAGTGGTAGTAAAGCTATACCAGGTCTGTTTAATTTGTATATTACAATGCCAAATTAATAATACACTTTTAGACTGTCAGAAATTTCTGATAAATTTAACAGACCAAATTTTGTGCATATTGTCCAAAATTCTTATTTAAGTGAAAACTATGTGTATAGGTGGTGAGATGTAATGAACTGGGTGGTATCATCTTTAAAATCTACATATTTCAATAATTCAAATATTATTTAACACTGCTTGGTTCATGATCAACATCTATTTAAGTTGAGTTTTATAGTGATAGAACTCTTGCCATTACAAAGGATGATGATAAAATAAGAATCATATGATAAAGTAATAAATAAGGTAACAAATCAATTAAACTAGCAGTGAAATGTTGAAGTTAACAGTAATAATGCCTGATTCATGTTATAATCACACCTAAATGAGATACAATAGACAGAATAGTCAAAATAAGTTCAAATTGTTTTAAGTCATGTCAATATCCCCATTAATACACCATTTGTAAAATTCATATTACCACTCACACTTGAAAAAAACAACCTGCAGCAAAAATTCTCAGTAAGGGAATCCCATAGTCACAGGGTAACTAAATTGGCATAGGTTTGCATGCAAATCATTGTTTAGCCTTTCATATATTAATGTTATGAAACATATACACACACTAAAAGAAAAATCAACACTAGGAAGCAATCTTTTCTAGCTTTAATTCACCACTGGTCCTGTATTCTTCCTACCACTTCTTTTTGTCTTCTTCCCCTAAAGTTAACAAAAGAACAATTATTTCAACCATCCTGTACCTTTTTCTACTTTCAAGTATTCCGTGTTTCTGTCAACATTCCTCTGTTACCATTACACCCTGGCCCAACACAAGCAGTACCATATTTTTTAACACAACCTAATGTGTTGTCCATTGTTATTCACAATATATAATCAGCAAATTGTGTTGTCTTGCCCAAAATGTCCATTAATGTCTTTTATTTAAGCCTCTGAGTGACATTCGCCAATGCGACAGCAAATGCTTGCACAGCTGAGAATGGATACTGAAAATCCAGGATGTATGCGTTACCGTCGATTCTGCCAAACTGCATTACCTGTAACAGAAGATCAAAGTTACTCCCAGCAAAACTGACAGTGTAATGTTCTTAACATTTATTCATGCTTTGAACAAAACTCCATGCCCACTTCTTTTTAAATGGGAAATAACATATGGCTGAAATATTATCCATCAAGATTTAATAGCCCTTTGAAAAGTTTAGAAATGTGACTAATTAAACTATTTTTCCTTGCTGAATACAAATAAAGTTGTCACATTGTGACTGTGACCCCACGTGGATAGGCTATGAAATCTCCTACATCATCATATTTGTCCTCTTTCCTATTCTCATCTTGCCTGGAGTTGTGAAAGTGGATTAAAATATGGCAAAATATTGTCCTGTAATCTGTTGGTTCTTGATATATTGGAGTGTGGCATCATGGACACGACATCATGAACATGTGAGTGACAATCATAGAACACAACACATTAAATGCCTACTAGAAAAAGAGATAATAGAGATGGTTCCATATAAACACTACTTGTACACAACCAAATGGACAAATTGCTTTTTCACTATGATGTGTAATGCCTCGCATGATCCCCTTACCCAGCCCAGGAATAACAACGTTGAGAAGAGCTGGCTATAAATTTGGTGTCTAGTGAGACCTTTAAAACAGTATTTGGAATTGACCACCTCTGGGCACATCAGTGACCAACTATTTCTGTGCTATAGGGGGCCCCATGCAAGGGATCTGTTAGAAGGCTACCCCAGTGGGGAAAGAAAGTGATTGTGTGTGCAAACTTGATTGCAAGTACTGGTTCTATAACTAGCAATCTTAATCACTAAAAATGGTGTCTGGGTTGTGTATGTGTTGTGCAAATTCAGGACATCTTAAGTATGCCACTGATGACTTTATGCAGTCTCTATGCAGTCTCCACTAATTCTGAAGAAAGCCATCAGGGTAGGTTCAGTAAAGAAGAACAAAAGAAGTGTATGTAAGTAACTATGATTATATGTTTAACTGGAGAACTGGCAGGACATCTTGGTCACTTGGGTTAAACGAGAACAGGCAGAAATGAACTGTGTGATAACAGGAAGTTTTACAGGCTACCCAAATGAGGTCATAGTCATACTTTATCTATACTCGGCTTTGTTCAAAATGAAGAAAGAATCCATTAGTTTAGAACGAAATCTCTTGTCTTTTACTCATAAAGCCATGTAATCTTATATTTTTCCTATCTTTTTTTCCGTTGTGGCATGGGGAAAAAAACGTGATGGCATCAACTAATCGAAACAAATAAAATCATGCACACACAGTATGTGAAAATAAGGTAAGAAATGATCAGTTTTGATTTCAGGTTCAAATATTTAACCATTCTTGAAAACTATTTTTGAAAAACCCCAAAAACAAAAAAACAGATGGAGACTGTGGTACAAAACAATAAAGATAAAGAAAATGAGGAAAAACAAAGCCTTACTTGTCGCCCATCGAGCTCAATTTGAAAATTTTTGGCTGACTCCTGTGTAACTCTTCCACCAAAGTCAAGTTGGTAGACTTGGGTGGCTTCATTCCACAATGGCTGTTTGTTGGCCATGACATACACAAAGCCTTGACTGCCAAGGCTCCGATCTTCTCTCTCATTTGCCTTGCGGCACTTAATCTCCTCCAGTTCATTTGCTGTGCGCAGGCTGCGTTTGCTCTTCCAACCTTTCTTGCTGCTCTGGCTTTGATTCATTAGTTCATCACCACTAATGAAAAGTTCAGGTTCACTTTCAGAGCTGTCTTGGAACTCATTTGTCCTGCTCAGCTTTTTGGCCTTGTTCACTTGCTCCTTCTGTCCTTTAGGCTTCTTTTTCTCTCTGCCACCAAGCCTTGGGCTAGCAATGAGAGAATTGAAGTCGGCCAGAGTACGGCCTTCCTTTTTTGATTTACTCTCAGAAACAGTGGACATGCCTGCCTCCTCTGCCCTGCTGTCAAGTCTTTTGCGACTTTTTTTGCTGAACCTGTCTGACCCCTGCTGTACTGGACTCTCATTAAGTGAGGACTGTTCCTGAAAGCTCTCACCGGAGTCAGCTAAAACCTCTGAGGTGCTTTGGTGAGCCATAAGTTCAGCTGGAGGAGGAGGAGGGGGGAGTGGAGGAGGAGGGGGTGGTGGTGGTGGTGGAGGTGGCGGAGGTGGTGGGGGTGAGAGAATGGGCTTCTCCAGAGTTTGATGCATTTTAGTTGGTAGAGTTGCTGAGTGGTCCTGCATGGGAGGGCAAGCACTGTATGTGCTCCATGGATGTAAGGTCATTGGATGAAGCTGAATGTTGGTGCATGAACTGGCTCCAGGATACATGGGGGGAAGTGGGCAACAGGGCAGACTGGCCAGATTATTTGCATAACCAGGGGGCAAAACAAGAGCTGGATCCTGCTGGCTAAATGGAATTGATGTTACCATGTCACTGGGGCTGCATGGCTGTGGAGTACTTTGCAATGACTGAAACTGAGGACCACTGTGGCCCACCCCAGGGGGAAAAGGTGAAAGGGAAAGTTGATAAGTTGATGGCAGGGTCATAGAACTATGATTAGATTGAGGTTTTGTTGAGAGGACAAACGGTAATCGAGTTATGTCTAAGTGCTGTGCTTGACTGAGTAAAAGATGGGGTGGTTTGTGAGGTCCTGGTGGGCTAGTCAGCATATTTTGATCCTGGGACATCCATAGCTGATCTGCAGAAGGAGATTCCCACTGGTAAGGTGGTGGTCGCTTCACTGTTAAACCAACATCTCCAAGAGTTAAATGGCGCATTGATTTTTCCAAGTGGCACTGCTGGTTTAGAGTCTCGTCTTCGGTGAAGGCAGAGTTTATGTATACGGTCCTGTCTCGACTATTGTCAACAGGGCTTAGTAGGTTGTAAGAAGACTGTGAAGCCAGAGTTGAAGCACTTTTAGAGTGCACAATTATGGTACTGTGTTGTGCCCCTTTGCCTGGGGGAAAATCCTGGCGGACTACAGTCCCCCCTGCAATGCCACTGCTGTTACTTCCACCACCACTGACACTTACACTGGTGCTGCTGCTGTTACTGCTGCACTGAGTGCAAGTGTACAAAGCTGTGGGGATCCTGGGCTGGAAAGAAAGTGCAAGGGCACTATTAACTTTAGATTTGGTTGGTAGAGTTCTTGAAGTATCCACCATTTGAGGAACCTTTAGAGAATTTTCTCTGCGATCCCTTCTCAGAGTTGCATGGATCAGACTACTGTCAATCCTTTGTGTGGGACTCCTATTTACATTAATCTGATTAGCAGGGTCAGGGTATGGTGGAGGATCTCCACTTGGTATGGAATATCGAGGCACTGAAAGGCGACTGAGAGTTGCTGAGCTATAAGGAAGCTGGACCTTTTTATTTTCAGAGGAGGTAATTTTCAATGTAGCCGAACTGCCCATTCCTTGCAAGCCATAGGCATTCTGGTTTCGTATAAGACGTCTCCGTGGGCGACACACCTCCTCTACATTTCCACTGCTGTCAAAAGTTGTTATCCTTTCATATCCAAGAGGTGTTGGGTACTGGATGCTCACTGGGTGAAGAGAGAACTCGTCCTTAGACAGGCATGGGTCTGCTGATAGTGTGTTATTGTTCTCACTGTTACCAATTAGACCAGGCTGGACAGGGGGCCCTGCTGCTGCTGCAGATACTGTGCCAGGGTATGGCGGTGGAGGATTCATTTTACGCATTTGAATTTCAAGAGAGTTGTCATTTTCAATAAAGGACTGTGGTCTCGAAGGGACTTTCAGTGTATGTGTTTGCTCTGCTCGTTCTGGTGGTTGGTCTGGGTGAGAAATTGCAGGCATCATTTGGAGCTGATGCATGGAAATAGGGGCATACCCTGAAGGTGGAGGTGGTAAAGTTATTTGCATCTTGAGCTGTTGCTGCATTTGTTGATGCTGTCTTTGCATCTGTTGTTGCTGCTGCTGCATTTGCTGATGTTGCTGCTGAAGCTGTTGTTGTTGTTGTCTCATTTCTTGAATCTGTTGGCGAATTTGTTGTTGCTGCTGCTGCATTTGCTCGTGTTGGAGGTGCATCTGATGCTGCTGCTGTTGCATTTGCTGATGGTGGTGTTGGACTTGCTGCTGATGTATTTGCTGTTGCAGTTGCTGCTGTTGCAGTTGCTGCTGTTGCAGTTGCTGCTGTTGCAGTTGCTGCTGTTGTAGCTGCTGCTGTTGCAGCTGCTGCTGTTGCAGCTGCTGCTGTTGCAGCTGCTGCTGATGATGTTGCTGTAGTTGTTGCTGCTGTATTTGATGATGATGCTGTTGCAGTTGTTGTTGGTGTTGCTGTTGGATGTGCTGTTGAATTTGCTGATGATGTTGGGTTTGCATTTGCTGTTGATGCTGCAGATGCTGTTGTTGATGTTGCATTGGTTGTTGGTGCTGTTGCTGTGCTTGCTGGTGTTGTTGTAACTTCAGATGCTGCTGTTGTGTTTGTGACTGCTGCTGCTGTTTTGATGCTTGATGATGATCTTCTTGTTGCTGTTGCTGCTGACGTTGTTGATGATGAGGTTGCGGTGGCAAATGATGTGGTGGTGGTGGGAGTGTTCCACTCAAACTCAGATTACCCATTTCAAGGCCACTAAAGATAACCTGTCCAGGACTAGTGTATCTTGCTGGCACAGTGTACTGTGCTGTCACATTATCTGCACTATGATCAGGAACTGCTGCCTTTGCTGCTGCTGCTGCAGCCGCAGCTGCTGTGGCAGTGGGATTGGTCAGGACATCAAGCTGAATATTCTGATTTGCTAAGAGAGACTGTACAAGACCTATGCTCTGTGTAGGTGACATGGCTTGAGCAGGACTATGTATTGGAGCAATGGGAATATTAACTGTGCAGGGAGGATTATCACCCGACACCCCTGAAGGGCCCATAACTGAAAGAAAAAAATAATGGCACCACTGGATTAGTACTTCTTACTCACAGACATTTAATTATTCCTATGTTAAATGTATTCTTAAATACTTTAAATATTTACCTGGTAAATCATCTTCATCTTCGCTAAACACATTGGGATTGAAGACCGGTAGACTCATGAAGTCTAGGGAAATTTTACGGACCTCTGGTAGATAGATTGTCATCTGACGTGGTTGCAAGTGCAACAAACTGGTTTTGTAGATAACTGTAACAGACAAAATAAAGATAAAAGTACAGATGTACACTATAACTTAAACTGTACTATGTGCAGAGCAATTCAGAAAAAAACATTTTTGTGAACAATTTCTTACCTGCACCCAAATTTGCTGGCAAAAAAGAAGCAAGTCCGACAATCTTAAACTTTGTACCCCAAATGTTAGAGGTGACTTGAGCCAGATAATTATGCTGAAAGGAAAACATAATCAAGGTTTTAAAAGTGAAGTTATGATCAGACACAATTAAAAAAAACATAAATTTTAATACCTCACTTATTCCATCTACTGGAAACTCCCTGCGAGTGAGACTTGGAGATCGTATAGTAGCTTTCTTTGGTAATCTTGGAGACCTGGACAATTCTTGGGATGTTTGGGCAAGTTTGGGAGACTTTCTTGTTTCCATGTTGATTCTAGTTAATAAAACAGAGAAATTACAGTAATGGTGTCTGTGATACTAGGGGTTCAGTATATAGGCTTTTGAAATAACAAAATAAAGAAGACAAACACATTAAACAATACTATTTATATAGTGAATAATACCTTGTCTCTTACAATTCTAATAATTAATTACTATTTGATAAATATTTTACTATTTAGTGGTTATAATCACAGCCATTTACCTTGGAAGTTTGGGAGACCTGTTTCCTCTAGAAAGTTTAGGTGACTTCCTTTCGACCCATTCATCACTCAATTCAATGTCACTAGAGTCAGAGCAGTTGCAGCTGTCAGTCATGTAGGATAACATACCATTTACGCAGACCTCATCTGAAATTCAAAAACAAAATAAAACTATTATTTGAAAAGCTTTGAAAAAGCCACCTTTCTGCATCAGGGATGATTACAGAACATCCATTACCATAGATGACATACTTAGAGTGACTACATATTTAAACTTTACCTGTCTTACTGTCCATTTTGGGGTCCATTATAACAAACTCTGGACGCAGTTTGCTGATACGACGGCCTTTAAGGATAGGCACCAGACCTCCCAAGTGCTCTAAATAGAGGGTATAGCACGGCCCTCCAGCCTCTGGATTCTCTTCAGCACGCTTCATTGTACAATGCAATCTCTCATTTCCTGCTGTGGGGTAGCTAACAAAGTCACGAATGTTGTTTGGATCAGGAATAGGAGGCTGTTGATAGAAGATGCAGGCCAATTATTCTTACTTGGTGTGGCTATAGTTAATACCTTTTTGTTGGGATATTTTATACATTATTACTTACCTTGATGGTTGGGATGAATGCACTGGTAACATAGCTACAGAGGAGAGATGGCATGTTCAGTTTGCTCACATCTCTTTCCTCTCTTAGGGCACTGGCTATGCCCTGCTGGCACAGGAGCTGGAGGCTGGCCACCCTGTGCTCAACCCGTACAACATAGAGTGCTGGCCCGCAAGCCAGAAACAACCGTGAGTCCCTGTGGCCCCAGCATATAGTTGTGATGGGCCTCTGAAATTAGAACAGCCCAACAGCATTTGAATACTACTCCACCAATGATTCACAATGAATATTATTTATTAGTTTATTTGCAGTTTGTGTCTATATGTTATGTTTATATATTTTTATCTGAGAGACATGTTCAATGATATACAAATGAGAGTTGACCTGTGCAGGTGTTTCCAAAGTATATATATGTTCTCCTTGGACATTGTAGAACTTGACTAGAGCATTTCTCATCATAGAGGAACAGGCTGAGTCAGATGGCAACCCATGTCTCTCCATTCCAGCTACAGCTAATAAGTCTCCCTGAGAGCACCACTGCACCTCCACATCTGTATAACAGAAAAACACAGATTTTAGCAACTGGGACCATTGTTCATATTAAGAAAACCAAACAAAAAATTATAACAATTGTAACCTAGCATGGTCTTTTACCTTTTAGTCCTGAGTGGATAATATTAGGGGAAAGGTCATCATAGTTGTTCATTAGACTTATGTCTCCAGATATGAAGCTTACTGTGAGAAGGGGCTTCACATTACGTGCTTCAAAGAAAAGACAGAGTAGAATGATTAGTGACAGAAAATGATCTGCCAGGTAGATCAGTTACGAATATCATCAAAAAATATGGTATATATTTTATTTGGAATGTATACGTATTTTTTTTTTTAACATTGAACATTGAAGACTGTTACCTTGACTTGGGGCATTGTCATCAGAGTCTGTATCACTCTCACTGCTGTCTTCCACCAAGAAGTCAGGACAGTTCCAGGACATGCCCACAATGCCATCTGACTCATGTAATAGAACATGAGCAAGCATCCGACCATGACAGTCCATTACAATTACTTGCCCATCTGCTGTTCCAAACAACACCTGTGTACACAGATTGATGTATCCTCAACATTTGTATACACCAAACAGGTGACAAATTGATTCATTATATGTCATAAATTCTCTGTAATGTCATATATTCTCTGTAATGAATTACCTGTTGGTCATCAGGGGTCCATATTCCACAGGTGATTTGGCTCTCAAGGTTGATTTCAGATGACCAGTGTCTCTGGCCACTAACTGAGCCCACCAAGACAAATCCATCTCTGTACGCAATCAGGGCCTGAGTTCCATCATGGGACCAGGTAAAGTCACTTACCTATAAGACACATCAGAAAAAATTAATACACGCCAAACCTGTGAATACCCATAACGACAAAACATAAAATAATTAATTTTCCCTCTATTTAGTGGCATTTTATAGTATATACACAATTGTTGTTGTATGATTATGGTGTTAAATTTTAAGATCAGGATGGTGATACAACACAATACCTGAGCTCCCCGATCATTAACCAGCTCCACAGACCATCGCCCCTCATACTGTATCCACACAAATATCCCCCCTTCCATGTCACATGTAGCAAGCTTTTGAAATGGCTCATTCCAGCGGACAAGGACAACCTGCAGAGACACAGTTAACTCTCATGTCATTGTTTTAATGAGATTTATGACTAAATACAGTGGATATAGAATGTTTACACACCCCTGCTAAAATGGCAGGTTTTTGTGATGTAAAAAATAAACCAAAATAATTGACAGCCCTCTTAATGTCATTCTACGATTTTTTTATCAGGTTCAGAGCTGAGCTCTGACTCAGCCATTCTAAAATTTTGATAATCATCTTCTGAAGCTATTACTTGGTTGACTTGTATTTGTGCTTTTGGTCATAAACACACTTGAAGGTCTTCATCTTCAGGTGTCTATCCTACAACTCATCCAGTCCTGCAATCCTACCACATTCCCACTGGAAACTCTTCCCTCTACTATGCTCCATACCATCTCGCAAGACCTTCTGCCCTTCATCGGTACAATCATCAATGGATCTCTTACATCTGGTGATGTAACAACTACCTTCAGAAGAGCAAGGGTTATTCCCATCCTGAAGAAACCTGCTCTGGATCCATCAGACATCAGAAACTACAGACCGGTATCTTTTCTTTTGAAAACTTTCGAAAGCATTGTGTACAAACAACTGTCTGCCTATCATTCACAGAACACCTGCAACATCCCAACCAGTCTGGCTTTAAAGCAGCACGCGCAACAGAGGCTGCTTTTTTGATGTCTCTGAGAAACTACATGCTGTTAGATCAGCCAAGTTGTCATCTGTCCTCATCCTCCTCAACCTTTCAGCAGTATATGATACGGTCAACCACAAGACTCTTCTGTCCACCCTCAGGAGTCTTGGAATTGGCGGATCAGCATGGGAATGGTTTGCTTCCTACCTGGATGGACGCTCTTATCAGGTAACATGGAGGGGAGTGACATCTGCGCCACACAGACACTCCACTGGTCTCCCACAGGGCTCAGTACTTGGTCCTCTCCTTTTCTCCCTGTATACTCACTCTCTTGGTGAAGTTATTTCCTCACATGGGTTCTGGTACCATGCTAAGCTGATGACACTCACCTTAACTTCTACTTCCCACCCTCAGATACCAAAGCTTCTATTCGGATCTCAGCATGTCTTGCAGACATATCGTAGTGGATGACGGCTCATAAATTGCGGCTCAATCCCAGCAAAACTGAACTGCTGATCATCCCAGGTGATTCATCTCCAGGTCAGGATCGTGCAATATCCTTACACAATAACCTGGTCTGCCCTTCAGACACAGCTTGCAACCTTGGGGTAACCATGGAGAATCAACTGTCCTTTTCCTCACATGTTGCTAATGTGACACGGTCATGTTGGTTTCTTCTCTACAACATCAGAAGGATTCAGCCATATTTTACCACACAGGCTGCACAGGTACTTGTTCAGTCTTTCAAGACTGGACTACTAAAACTCACCTATAGGGTACCTATGAACACAATTCGTCTTCTGCAAATGATCCCAAATGCAGCTGCCTGACTTGTTTTCAACCTGGCTCCTGGTAGCTGCACGCATCAAATTCAAAACGCTTGCCTACAAAGCCAACAATGGACTATCTCCATCTTACCTTAAAGCCCTTATCACTGTTCGCACTGCATCTCACACCCTCAGAGCTACCAGCACTGCTTGACTGGTCCCACCAGCCCTCAGGGTAAGAGGTAGGCATACAACCAGACTCTTTTCTGTTCTGGTACTGAGGTGGTGGAATGAACATCCTCTAGTAGTCCAAACAGCTGAGTCACTGGCTGCCTTCAAACAACGGCTAAAGACCTACCTCTTCACTTGAACTAGCACTTTCTCCCTTGTTTGCTGTATGTGTCAAAAAAATAAATAAATAAATAAAAAATTGAACAGTGTTTTAGGCTCTTGGTATCTTAGGTCTTGTAACCCAGTGAACCTGAGTTAATGTATTCAAAAACAAAGACTTAAAAGCACTTTTGTAGGCCTGCAGATTTAGTCAAAACAGAGTGGTATATGAAGCTATCCATGAGTCTTTCCATCTTGACTAAAGCCCTAGCTGAAAAAAAGCAGCCCTGTAGCATAATTCTTCAACCCACATGCTTTATACAGGATATGGTGCTCTTTGGGCAACAAGCTCTCTTGTTATTGTGCCAAACATATCTTTTAGAATTATGTCTAAAATGTTTTAACATATATTGCCACATGGCTTTAGTCAATTTAGATGTTCTTGGATTTTTTTTTTATTTTTATCAGAAAGAGATTTGGTCATCCTGCCCCATAGCTAAGACATGTGAAGACTATGAGAAATTGGCACATGCAGGTAGTGACCAGTATTTCCAGATATTTCTGCAGCTCATTTAATGTTGCCATAGGTTTCTGGGCAGCCTATGAATGAGGTTTTCATCTTGTCCTTTTGGCAATGTCACTGTGTTGTCCCATTTTCTCCACATTGTTCCATAGTACATGTAATGTGCTGGATATTTGTTTGTACTCCTCTCCTGATCAAAGCCTTTCAACAAAGAGATCACATACATACCTTGTAAGCTCTTTTTGGGGGCCATGATCAACAGTCAAATAAAATTGATATGATAATCCTACAAGAAAATCCTACATAAAAAGTGGGTGTTCACTGCCAATTAATCAGTATCATTGATATATGTTAACTGCTTTTGAACATGAGATTTGATGTCATTGGTTCATTTTGAGCATAGTCACATGACCCATTATAAAAGCGCATGCATACTTGTGAACCTAGGTTATCCCCCCCCCCCCTTTTTTTTTTGCTATTTTCCTTGAATTTGGTTGTTTGCTATAACACATTACAGGTGGAACAGAAATGACATGAATTATCTTAATCTGCAATTTTAACAGGGGTGTGTAGACTTTTTTTTAATATATTTCTGTGCATTCATATTTATGCTCTAAAATATATCACTGTTAAACTGCCAATATGTTACCTTACAAAATATAATGAAACATGTTTCTCAAAGGCAAATATGAAATGCAAACCTCACTGTTGTGGCCTCTTAAATTGAAATTAATTCTCTGCGGAGTACTCCTGTCCCTCCTGCAGTGACTGGAAGTGAAAGTCACTCCAACAACACCCCTCGCATTTCCGGTGGCAAGCCAGCCTTCCTCATAGTAGCGTCTCCTGCACACCGGTTTTTCCTTCTCACTTTTGGGAACCCTTCCTTTCCATGAGAGGCAGAGGATGTTGGAGTCACTGCAGAGGACAGGACCATGTTCCACTGCTGCCAACATCCCTACTGTATTGCCAGGCTATATAGAAAGGAGGAGCGTTATGTTACCTATTGTTCAACATTGAATATAGATTGTGCTAAAGCAACACACATTAAATGAAAGTTAAATAAAAATTCATCTTAATCTTGCATAGGATAAGTGTCTATATAGAGAGATTTCCTCAATGGGATTGGATTTCTGCTTGTTTTCAAGTAAAAGAGAACAAACAAGTGTGAATCCAAGGTTGAGTTCAAGAATGTTTACTTTTTTAAGCACATTATACAATATACATTATGTTGTATCCTCTAGAGCAGAGGCTCCCAACCCTGGTTGTAGAGTACCCCATCCAACACATTTTAAAGTTTTCCCTTCTCAAACACACCTGATTAAACTAACACGCTGATTAAGATACCTTCCTGAAATTATGTGGCTGTGTTAAATCGGGGAAAACACTCTAATTTGCAGGACAAGGTACTCCAAGTCCAGGGTTAGGAACCTGTGCTCTGAACCATTGGTTCTAAAAGAAAGGGTCTGGAAAAGCTTTGACTGATGGTCTGCGATTTAAACAGTTATAATATTTTAGAATATTTAATCAGTTATAATAGTTTTTAGAATTATATTATTTTTCTGCTCAATTGTCTTTTTTTTAATTCAATATCAAATCTAAATATCTCAAACAAGTATGCACATTTCATATACAGTATGCACACATATGAATAATGAATTCAATTTGTACTGAGGTGGTCTGAATTCATTTTATAGATCCCTGACTGAAAATGGTCCACTTAAATATCTGGTTAGCACTAAACTCTAATCCTTGTTTAATCTAATCCTTGTTCAAGCAATCGGGTGATATTGACTGATATGTTTGTATACACTAGACCGTAACTTAATGATAAACTGATAAGAAAGCAACAGTGTAAGAAACCATTTGTGAACACTGTAGTAAAATTTAAGCAGCAAGCAGAAGACACTCACCTCTTCATAGTCCCTGGACATTATTAGTCCGAATCTCGTATTTGAAAGATTTTTCCATTTTGTTGGTGATTAAGAAATGTGTTACAGCACCTGATAAGTCTATACTTATTCTATTCGTAGAGCCGTATTTGTGATTAAGGATATGAAATATCAGGCCATCATACTCGATGTCATCAGCTGTACGGAAGATTTAATTTCTGTAAAAATGTATCGGATCGTCTCTTGAATCATGGGAATAAATCCTTTGAGATATCACTCCGACAGTCCGGGTTTTCTGTGGGGAAGATGATTGAACGAGGAGGACGTTAGAACAAAGGCTTATGGCACCTGTGGTGTAAGTGTATCTGTTATATACCATCACAATTTTTTTCTCTCGGAAAAAAAAATGTTTTAAGTTCGCTCCACGAAACTGAGCCCTTATTTGGGGGAAGGGTCGTTCGCTTTGGCGTCACACATTAACGACTGTAAAAATCCCTGCTGTTTTATACAGCATTACACTCGACTTGAGGTATTTTATCGCTGATTTAATAGAAGGCCACAAATGTCGACAGCACAAAACGGGCTGTGTGAGCGTGTAGAAGCGGAGCAGATGAAGGATGAGGGCAGTCTACTTCACAGCCGTCATGGCAACAGGGATGCGATGATCACTGAATTTTAATGACATCCCATCGTGCCCTTTAGTTTTTATTATTCCTTATGCTAAGTAAACATCCACATTTTTACACAGAGTACCCTACATCGATTGCTATTCTGTAGGTATCCGTTGTATTTATAACAACACACGACTATATAAGGCCTACAATTCAGTATATGTAGAGCGCAATGTTTTCACCCACTCACGAATTAGACGCGTTATGCTTGATCGTTGCAAGCATTAGACAATAATGCTTAATAACGACTAAGAACGATTACTTTTAAGTTAAAATTCATCTGCGGCCGACCACTACTATCTTCTGGGGCCGATTTAATCGAACACATTTCAAATACGGGCTATTCAATTCTTCTACAGATCACTTAATAAAACAATACATCTGGAAAATATAAGCGTTTCATGACGGTATATATAATATTATAATAATTCCCGATGAATTTACAGGCAAACTCACCTTTTCCAACCCGCTTTCAATGCGCCTTAATCGGTTGCCAAGTGCTCACTAAATAACTGAGGATTGGACAAGGGTGCACGAAAATAACCGTTGAAGAAAAAAGCAAACCGGAGCAAAAAAGCAACCCGACGAATGAGGAGTCTCGGACGTGGTCAAGGCAACCCGCGCTCTGACGGAACGACGTATGAGAGATCACGTGACGGGCAACCCCATCTAGAGGGAACGTCTTGGAATTAGCACTGCAATGGACAGGGAGAGTCTAGTGATGGGAAGTTGCTTTTCGTGGTTTTCCTACCTTATCCAGGCTAATGAGATATCCCAGTCGGGGACAAGGAAAGATCCATTAGACATAATGATTGCTCTACATACCGACTTGCAGATCTGCAGGTCTTTAGTATCATTAGACATTTATCCTTCACATGCAGGAAATTAATGTCTTCTTAAAAGGCCGTGGACATTAATTTTTTTTTAATCTGTTTATTTGATTAATCTGTCATTTTAGGCTATTTAAAGCATTTTGCATAGTTATTTGTTTCATGATTTTATTCTTTGCTATTTACATAATGATTAAATTGCATATGTATGCAACAGTATATACAACCATGATGAGTTCTGCATTAGTTGGCACATCTTTGGTTAAAGATCTACACAGCAAGATTGGGGGAACCTCAAGCTTCAGAAATATAAACATTGTTCTTCAGGAACAGAGAACATACGCACACACACACACACACACACACACACACA
>JAOTRN010000002.1:13047304-13060883 GCA_028566695.1 Bagroides melapterus
GGAATGAAAAGTGTTTGTCTTATTAGCACTCAGTGTTCCCACTGTCTAATGGAATGTGTGTGTGTGTGTGTGTGTGTTAGATAGGGTTTGGAATTGTATGTGTGCAGATGGTGCACAAGAAGGCTTGGAACAATTCTCAGCAGGAGAAGGGCTGCTCCCAAGGCCTTTGGCATTTTAGATAGTGCTTTTGTATGACACATGAAAAGATAATATAAAGATTTTGAAGTATTTCATCCTTTTATGCTGAATAACTAGTACTACAGTGTACCACTTCACTAAGCAAAGACATTTAGGCTTGTGGCGTCTCCCTTAGAGCGATTACTTTATTGTTTATTATTAGTTGCTTTGGTGACAAGGGACTTTCCTGCCACAGGAGAGAATAAGCTAGCTGGAGTGGTGAATTTAAGTATTCAAGTCCAGACCCAGATTAGATTCAGAGGCCCTTTTGTTTTAGAGGATTTGCCACAGCAGTTTAGAGCATGGCATTGAAAAGTATGGAAGAGTGTTCATGACAGCCACCTTTAGAAGGGCACTGCAGTTATGTGTTTTGATGCTGCACATGCACTGCTTTCTTCATGAATAATAATCAATTGCTCTATTTCCAGATCTGGGTACTGTATGCCAACTTGTTTGACATTTGTTTGTCCCTGTCCACTTGAGTAATCTTGTGTATTTAAAGAGAATTGTGATTCATCATGAAAAGTGCTCACTGAGCGCTGACTCAGCATTTACAGTTTCTCATTGTTTCCATTTCCTTTAACATTTTTACTGCTTTGATATTCTAGTAAAGAAAAAACAGTGTAAGGCCATGTGACTCTGTATCTAATCAATTCAAAAGTGCATCATGCAAAGAATACAGAATAAGGTATAAATAGTTAATGACTGCCACAAGAAATATTATGCTTGAATATTATTTTGAGTTTTAAATTCATCACTGTTTGTAACAAATACAAATACAAATTCAGCATAATCGTTATAATACTTTTTTTTTTAATGAATGTAAAACATGAGCTGGACTTATCCTGATCTGCTGTGGATGTACTATGTTGGGAAATTTGGAACTGTGCCACGCGGTAGCCTCCAGTCTCGGCATGAACAGCATGGCTTTTGTAATTAGTGTTGAGAAAGTGAAGACTTTACATGTTCCTGTTCATAACGTGGGTGCAAGGATAGAAAAGAAAGCCATGATGGTAAAATATGTCACTTTAATAGATTGATGTCGACGAATGTTGCTGTGTCTAAATTCTGTCAAACATTTTATCAAATCAACATGCTTTTATTTACCTTTTTATTCAGAAACCATGTCGGGTAAGGAGCCAGTTTAACAACAGCAGTGTGTACTGAAATTTTAAACCTTGCTAGTTGAGTATAATTTCCTCACATGATGAGGAAACAGTTAGATCAGTTTGCTTTTGGCTGTTTGGCAGATCTAAAAAGTGTTACTTGTGTTTGTGGTACATACAAAAGAGAAATATTCTTCAGTTTATGAAAGCCTGTAGTTTTCAGAACTGTATATTTGATGGGTTTTCCTCGGCCTCCACACATATTAATCTGTAATCTTTTTTGCGCTATTTTCGGCAGCGTAAACCTCCTCTAGAAATCAATGACCTTTTTGAGGACATCAAGGATGGGGTGAAACTGCTGGCTCTGTTGGAGGTCCTGTCTGGGCAGAGATTAGTAAGTGCTACTATGCTATATTTTTTTATTATTATTGTTTTAGCAGATCTACATATTACTCTTATAAAGTGCTTTGTGGATATGTGGAGTTACAGTATAATTAATCTGTGCAATTTTAAAAATTAGTAGGATGGATTTATTAATCAAATTTCACTCTACTTTCATGTTGTTTTTGCTCTGTCCCTTCATTCACAGCCATGTGAACAGGGTCGGCAGTTGAAGAGAATCCACTGGGTGTCCAACATCGGCACTGCTCTGAAGTTCCTGGAGGGCAGGAAGGTAAGCACTCTTTCTGCCCCAAGATAAATTCTCCTTTATCTAACACATCTGTAACTTTGTAATGGCTATGCCTGGCAACCTGCATTAACAAAACAGAGATATTATTAAATCTACCCCTGCCCCATCCATGTAACATGTGCATACTTATTATGCTGCAGCTTAAAATACTAATAAAAATAGATATGGAGAACACAGGTAAGACTGTCCCTTAGTCTGTGTCTAGAGTGTCCAATGTGTTACTACACTCTCTCTCTTGTCATGCCTCCTCTCAGTCTGTGTACAGAGGATCTCCGGTTAGTACATTTTGGAGCTGCAGCTCACTTTTTTGTTTTTTGGCTGTTTGCTCATGCCTAGCTGTTTATTTAGAGAATTATTAATTCTCTTTAACACACTGCAATTGAGTCTTATTAGTTTGCTTCAGTATGTTAAACAATACCAATTTTATAAACAATTGAGAGCTTTCTGAATTGGTTCTTAACGTAGGAAAAAGCATTTCATTGATTCCTTGTTGAACTGGAAGCATATCATTTTTGCCTGAAGCTTTTTTTTTTTGCCTGGCATGCTATTATTACCACTGATTGCTGGTGATGACAATGACAGTGCAAAGAATTGTGGTGTCTTATGTTATATGTGTATGGGCATTGGAGAAATGTTAGGTTGAACCATGTAAATTTGTATTTTTACAGATCAAGTTAGTGAATATAAATGCCACTGACATTGCTGATGGAAGACCTTCCATAGTCTTGGGGTTAATGTGGACCATTATCCTGTACTTTCAGGTACACCCTATGATTAACCCTAATCATAATATACCATCTTTATACTTTAAGAGGACAGTTTGTTCATCCACAAACCCTTCCCAATGCTTTTTGCAGATTGAAGAGTTGACAAGTAACCTCCCAGCCCTCCAAGCCCTGTCCAACAGTGCATCTTCTGTAGATAGCATGGCTAATTCGGAGACTGCGAGCCCACCCATGAAGAGAAAAGTCATCACCAAGTTCCAGGGCAATGCAAAGAGAGCCATGCTACGATGGGTCCAATGCACAGCAACCAAGTATACCATGCTTTGTATACAATGCAATAAATTTGTCTTCAAAGTTGCACAGTACAGTAAATAACAACATTGTGTGTAAAGATGCATCCAGTTGAAACCTTTTATTTTTGTTGATTTTAAAAGTCGCTTGGGGATCCAGGTAAAAGACTTTGGTCCTAGCTGGCGTAGTGGTGTGGCCTTCCACTCTGTCATATATGCTATTCGCCCAGACCTGGTAGACATGGAACTGGTAAAGAGAAGAAGCAACCGTGAGAACCTGGAGGACGCCTTTACTCTAGCAGAGAATGAGCTAGGCATACCGCGCCTCCTAGATCCTGAAGGTAATTTATATATTTTACTTACATAGCTCACAGATGTCATGATTAATATCATTAATACAACTTATGCTGTTCTAGGAGGATGAAGAGGCTGGCCTGACATAATTACTTTATTTTAGAGCAGGCTAAATATAATGTAATTCTTTAGGGGCTGAGGATCTATTTTTATGCTACAACACTTATTAATTGTATTTATCCATCACTCTACTTTTTTCTAGCATAGTCTAGTTGTGTTCATTAACATTTGTGTTTTCTGCAGATGTGGATGTTGATAAGCCTGATGAGAAGTCTATAATGACATACGTGGCTCAATTCCTTAAGCACTATCCAGACCCCCACCAATCTGAGACAGATGGACAGCAAGAGGAGGTTTGCTTAAGAGCCTTGCACCAAATGTCACTTGCATGCTTGTGTTCTTACTAAATTTATGTAACTGCTTGCTGTTACTTAATCGTGTCCCTGTGGTGCTTGTTTATTATTCAGTCCAACCCCTCACAGGAAAGATTCTAGCCTTAAACCCACCCTCTGTGCTTCATATGCTCACTTTGTCATCTGTGTTGTGCATTTGTAGCTGCTTCTTCGTTCCATTCCAACTTTTGCCCTCTCTATCCCCATGCTGCAGGTAAGTGCTGAGCTCACTTTATGTCTGCATGCATCCTGATGTAGTATCTGCAGTGGACTCTCCCTCCATTCTTTCTTCTCTCTGTTTTTTCTCTTTTCCTTTCTCTTTCTGCTAACATCTTGATGGTGTTGTGTTTGCATCTCTCTGTGTGCCTTGCTTTCCTGGACAGTATGATCCTCAAGACATTGAGCTAATGCTTGAGGTATGTGTCTGTTCTTGGTGATTGGTAACTGTGTGAAACTTGTAACTGTGTGAAGCTTAGGCTAGCCTTTTTTTTGCTGGTATTGTTCTAAAGATATTAATGTTTTCACCAGTTCTGGGCCTGTGTTCTGGGTTCTTCTTGTGTTTGAACATAGCTACTTAGATATAGATGGAGTGGTAAAGAGAAATAGATGATAAGTAAAGATGTATGTCTGTGTTCAGAGAGAGGAAAGAAAGATTCTACGGGAGTGGAAGGCCTGGTTGGATCAGCTGGAGAGAGATATACTCCGTGCACAAGGATCTGAGGGCAACCTCACTGAAAAATATCAGGTAACTCAGCAGATACTACAGACTGAGAGCTCACACAGGGCTTATGCTTTCTTAAATACTGAAGACTAGAGTACACTTCTTCCTATTGTTTTTCAGGCCTTTAAGAACTTCCGTGTGCAGTATGAGATGAGGAAAAAGCAGATAGATTCTCTGTTGCAACCTGTGCATAAGGACGGTAAACTGTCTGTGGACCAGGCGGTGGTGAAACAGGCGTGGGACCATGTGTCTGTCCGGGTACACATTTCACATTAAATTATAACAGTCCATCTGTTTAAAGACAAACAACCAATGAAATTCTGAAATTCTCATGTTGCTCTGCATTTCTGCATGAGTGAGCTGACATTGATTGTTATAAGATTAACTCACAATTTGTTAACAGTGAAGGAGCAAATACACTGAGAGAGTTTTGAATAGAGGAACACGGTGCTCCTGTGAATTCACTCTGTATAAAAGCAACCAAAAGAATACTGGGAATAGGCACTTGTTAACTTAAATAACTTTTTGAACAGTTTACTGTATTATGAGTGTAATATTTTAATGCTGTTAGTGTTTTCTTTTGTTTGCCAGCTTCTGGACTGGCATGTTCATCTGGATAAGTCTCTGCCAGGTTCCCTGGGAGTGATCGGGGCCTGGCTGCACCGGGCAGAGTTTGCTCTCAGGGAAGACATTCCCATTCAGCAGGCCCATGAAGAGACAGCCAACATCATCCACAGGAAGCTAGAGCAGCATAAGGTATACTATGCTGGAAATATCAAATATTTTACCTCCAGTTTTCACACTGCACATTGGTGCAGCTGGAATTTTTCTCCCTCTTAGCTCCTTCAAATCCGAGCTGTATATATGTAGCTCCCCTGTTTTCTACATGTCTGTGTGGGTTTCTTCAGTGTTCTCTTGTTTCCACCCACCTCCCAACAACACATGTGTAGGTGGATTGGTGGACCTCTAAATAGTTTCTGTGTGCATGGTGCTCTGCAATGAAATAGGGTTCAGGTTGCATTCCTGCACACACACAGTATGGGCCTCAGATCCTGTGTGACCCTGACAAGGATTAAGTGGTTCCTGAAGATGAATGACTGAATGAATATTTTCTGATTGTACAGGAATCCAGCCCAATGTACAAGAGTACAACTTACTCCTGATGCTGTCGTTTTTGTTCTTCTAGGAGGTGCTAATAAATTTGGAAGGTCACAGACAGACATTTCAGCAGATTCAAAGGGATAGAGCAGTAAATGGTGTACCTGTGCCGCTTGAACAGCTCCAAGACATGGCAGAAAGGTCAGATCTGCTTTTTTTAAAACTACAGGAGAGTGTAAGCACTCACATTTACATTTAAATCCGTAATTCATTAGCATTATTTTATTAAAATGCTCCTCTCCACAGATTCAATTGCGTGTCCGCTTCATCTCATGTTCACCTAATTAAACTGGAATTCTGGGAAATGAAGTATCGTCTTATGGCATTCCTTATCCTGGCTGAGTCTAAGCTCAAGTCTTGGATTATCAAATATGGCCGACGTGACTCTGTGGAGCTGCTTTTACAGAACTATGTTGTAAGTCTATGATTCTCAGCTGTCTGAAATTGACTGGTCCAGACTGCATAGAAATGGATGATCATTAAACATTTCTTCTATACAGGCATTTATTGAGGGTCATAAGTTCTTTGAGCAGTATGAGACAACATTTCAAACCCTTAAACAAGCTGCAGACATCTACATTAAATCTGATAGCTCAGGTAAGGTTAACCAATAATTTTAATTTCTTCTTGTGCTGCAGAATAATTCTTTTGTCATAATCATTTGTTGATCTGTAGTACTAACATTCCTTACATCTTAATTTCAAACATATATAATAGTGTTTATAATAGTAGGAGAATTTTGTTTATTTGTGTTCTGATAGAGATCGTTACCCATATAGGGTGTATGTATCAGGGCCTAATTGTCCATCTCATATTCTAGGCTCTAGAATCTCCAGGAGAGGTATGTCTAGAGAAATGCAGGCAGCTGCTACTAGACCTATGACACTATAATCAGTGTGCCTTCTTCTGTCATTGACTGTACACTAATATTGAATCTTTTAACCCAATTCTAATCATGTAGTTTAACACAACATCTGACTTATTCCCATGCTAATAACTATTGCCAACTCACTATGATGTAGCTCCAATTTCTTGGTTCATCATGCTGTTTTGTTGTAATCATGACCAGGATATTGTGTACCGAAGATGATTATGTTGTATTACATATTTTGCATGACTTCTAATCTAAATATTTTAAACAACTTTGTAATTTTTTTCATGATTCTTTATTTTTTTCCTTATTATTGACAGAATATTTTTTACAAAGTATTTCTGTAGTGTGCAAATACACTCATACAATGCTGTATGGTTTCAGCTGAGGAATGTGAAGGGATGAATAAGTTCCTAAGTGAGACTATGGCACAGTGGAGAAACTTGTCGGTGGAGGTGCGCAGTGTACGCAGCATGCTGGAGGAGGTCATTTCCAACTGGGAGAAATACAGCAGCAAAGTGGCCAGTCTGCAGGCCTGGTTGGAGGACGCTGAGTCTATGCTCAACCACTCAGAAAATGACAAGCGTGTATGTAGAAAAGGAAACACAGAATAAGATATAAGCTATGCATTCAGTTACCACAATTAATTGTCAGGTCGATGTGTTCTCAGATTTTCAGCATCATTACTGTTGTCTTCTTCTGATAATATTTACACTGCTATAGTATTTAGATTTTACTTACAACTTTTCTATCCTCAATCAATTTTTTTTATATATCCTGATAGCCCTTGGTCATAGTTTAAAACCTTGTATTGTTTGTAGGAATTCTTCCGAAACCTTCCACACTGGATACAGCAGCACATGGACATGAACGATGCAGGAAACTTCCTGATTGAGACTTGTGATGAAACTGTGTCTAGAGACCTGAAACAGCAGCTGCTCCTTCTCAATGGCAGATGGAGGGAGTTGTTTGTTAAAGTCAAACATGTATGTGCTATTTAATCTGCTGCTCATTATTTAAAGAACATCACTCAATACATGACCTACAATACTAGTTGGATTCCATATCCTGCAGATGACGTTAAATATCACATTTGTCTCCACATGCAGTATGCAAGAGCAGACGAAGTGGACAAGCTCAAGAAAGACTATGAGGATGGTGTCTTAGCTTTAAAGATTTTTGTAGACACATCCAATGAGAGGATGAATACTCCTATCCAAGTGTCCTTTTTGAACATAAGAACATTTCTTCAAGATATTGAGGTAACAATGACATCCAAGGAGGTGTTTATAATCATTAATTATTTTTTTCCCCCACAAACATTTACATTTTAAATGTTGAATTCCACAGGATATGAAACATAAAGTGCCCTCAATGGAGGCAGTGTATAAAACAGCCACGCGCAATGCACAGCAACTGACCAAAGACACTTCTCCGGAAGAGATCACAGACATGCTGGGTGTCATGGAAACCATTAAAGAGGAACTGAGCAAGGTGGTTGGCATTTTGAAATTAAATAATGAAATCAATTTGCACTGGTCACTTGTGATCAAGTCAGCTGAGACAGACTTGATACATTTATCATACATATTTGTCTAATCTGCTCTATTACGTTTAACAGGTTTGACATTTTCACTTTTCGCTATTTTACTAACTGTACTGACCCTTGTGGGTTTTAGATAAGGGAGAAGATTGTGCCTTTACAAAGGGATTCACAGGCCTTGCTGCCTCCTTTAGAAGAAATGGAGAAGCACATCACCGGGTTCTATCAGTCTTTGGAGAAGGCCAGTCGCATCACCAGTGCACGTGACTCTGAGACCCCAGGAGATTTCCAGCAGAAGTGTCAGGTGATTAACGTCATTGGTCACTGACAGAATATACTATCATGACAGAATATGACAATCATACTGTATATGGTCTACACAAAGAAAGGAAAAAGGTCTGATTTAAAGTCTGATTTGGCACTGTTTCTTTTTTTTGTCTTTATACAGGAACTTGTGACATACCAGCAAAGCTGTAAAAAGTGTCTTACAGTGATAGATAAGAACCATCAGACCATAATGAAAGCCCTCGAAGGGTGTAAAACCTTGAGGCACCTAGACACATCTTTGCTGCAAAAGCGAGTAGTAGAACTTCAGGCCTCCTCACAGGTGAGTATTCCTACATTTTCCTTAAATGTCTATGAGGTGACAATCACAAGGATTGTTGTGGAGGGTATTAAAATAGGGTTCTAAAGCTTTAACGTCTGTTATAAGTAGAACCCTATATACTATAGAGTTTAGTCCTTTAGTTGGTACAGAAAGCTGATGTGTTGTTCCCTTTAGGTACAGATAAAGCAAGGGTTAAATTCCACTGGTACCACTAACAGCAGGGAGTCAGACATTGTGGATAATATAGGAGACTGTTACTCAAATTAAAATAGACCAACGTGTTGATGAAAGACATTTAAACCCAGAAGTCAAATCAGAATTTGAAGTATTAGACACCATGTAATATCATGTATTAATTATGAATACTGAAATTCAACATGTTCAGGGTGAACTTTTTCATAAAGACACAAATAATTCATAGTTTAAAACTGACAAGTAATAATGAACAAATTAAAAATTAAATTAAAATGAATGAAAAGTGAAATGAAATAAAAAGCAAATATCTACAGTAATTTTCTAAAACAACATATTTGTTACCTTACATGGGTAATATATTTTAAGGCAGAATTTTATATTGTCTATTGATATTCCTAAAGGCTATGGTAGAAGAGACCACTGAGTGGAAGAAGCATGTTGAAGCCAACAGCAGCTTGATGAAGCGGTTTGAAGATTCTCGACTAGAGCTGGAGAAGGTTCTTAAAATAGCCAGAAGTTGCATGACAGAGAGAGGAAACCCAGAGGACCTGCTCAAAAAGCATACAGTAAGAAGAAAACCTCTAGAAATCGGGTATTGGGGGCTTTAAAGTAGGCCAAGGACAAAAGTAGCACCTCTTTCAGCCACAAATAGAAACACTCTGGGGTTTAAACATGCATATGTAATTTTTGCTTACTTTTCTGTAGGAGTTCTTTGCACATCTCGATGAGCGAGTTCTTAATTCATTTCTGAAGGCCTGTGATGAACTTACTGATATTCTTCCTGAACAAGAACAGCAGAATTTACAGGAAACAGTCAGAAAACTGCACAAACAGTGGAAGGTCAGGTGACATTATACACAGTCTGAAAACATATAAACTTATTAACATGTAAACTTTTAAAAATTAACTTTTAAACTAAACTTGTTTTTGTAATTGAGTCCTGTGTAAATAAATGTTTATATTTTCATTGGCACTAGACATATTAGTAGGGGTCAGATAGATAGAATTAAAACAATCAGAAATTGTAGGAAGCTGTGTCTAAATAGCCTTATTTCTTCCCTCAGGATGTCCAGACAGAGATCCCCTACCACCTCTTGCATCTCAAAGTGGAGGTGGAGCGAAATCGTCTGATGGCTTCTCTGCAGGAGTGTGAAGCTGAACTGGCCCGAGAGAATCGCAGCCTGCCAGGCATGGGCAGTGAGAGACTAGTGAAAGAACATAGGGTGAGAACTTAAAAAATATTTATTGTTTGATTCATTAACTAACCCTAACCCTAACCCTAACCCTAGAATAAATAGCATTATGTATACCTGGTTACAAAACTAACTTTCCACTACTTCACACAATTTATGAGTAAAGGTGAATCTAATGCCAGGTTTCTGTGTATAGGCGTTTTTCAGGGACAAGGGCCCTCAGATGCTGTGTGAGAAGCGATTGCAACATATGGAGGAGCTCTGTTCGAAACTGACAGACAGCGAGCAGGCACGCCAAACTCTGGAAAAAGCTAAAACTGCATTTGCTGAGGTTAAAGATGAGATAGAGAGCACACATCAGAAACTCATGCAGCACCCTGACAAATGGAAAGAGTTTAACACCAGGTGAGGATTTGCTGTTCTTTTTTATACTGTATCACATCTGCTGTCAAGCCGCATGTTGATGTTTAGTGTCATATATGGTTTGTAAGATCTGCTGTGACCAAGTGCTATTGTGTATCACAAATGTGCCTGTTATTTCTGTTCTTTGAACATCGAACAGTCAGTGATGATGGTTTTAAATATTCCATTTTCTCTTCTGTTACAGATTTTCTGAACTGTCTTCCTGGATATCTTCGAAGGAAAGCCAGCTCAGGCTTTTGCGAAACCGAGCTAGTGATCCCAGTAAACTCAGCGAGGTGAAATCCACGATAGAAGTAAGCAAAAAGCAAGCAAAATTCATGGGTGTACACTATATTAGACCAAAAGCAGCTATGTAATTTTTTTCCATTCACTTACAGAGTTTAAGGAATGATGCAGAGCTACAGGAAGGAAACGTGAGCTGGCTGAAATCTCGTCTGGCTGTCCTAATAGAAATCAGCACTGTGAATGATGCCCAAAGGCAGGCAGCTGTCCTCGCCAAACTGTCCTCTGACTTCAAGAGCCTTCTCAGCTCCCTCTCTGAGGTAATACCCATCGAGTACAGTGACCTGCTATAATTATTAATAAATCATTCTTTATTTCTAATAAATCAATTTCCCATCTACATATGAAGCATTACTATGTATATTTTGGTAACATTCATATTTTGGCTCTTGTGGTCCTATTAGTTCAGTAAGAAACTCTGTGTGTGTGTGTGTCTATGCAGTCTGAGAAGATGGCATTGGCAGTTGGAGATTGTGTGCAGTTCCAGGAGCAAGTGAGGAACACTTTGGATGAACTAACTCAAGGTGAGCAGGAGCTACAGGCAGAGGTAACAAAGATTCTCAACTCTGAATCTGCAAAAGAAGCTCAGCAACTGCTGCTCATTCACCAGGTATCACAATATCATATATTATACGTTGAGTTATTGCTTAAGAATGAATGATTTTGGCCCCAAAATTCCAGGTCAGTTGTTTAGATTAAGTTTGCCTTTTCTACCTTACAGCAACAATTGAAACGTCTGCGAATGAAAAGGAGGGACATGCAGCAGCAGATTAGCCGAGGTCAGCAGCTAAAAGTTCAGGAGAGCCTGGGGGAGAGCCTACAGGATGACCTGCACAAATTAGATACCACCTTGAACCAGATGGACCAAAGCATGGAGGCAAAGGAGCAGACTTTAGAGGTTGGTTATCATAATCATTAATCATAATATCTTGTCTGGAAGGAAACATGCCCTGTGTCATCTCCTTTTGTGTAATCCTTTTTATATATCGAACATTATTACTAAAGTTAATTAATTTCTGACAACACTGGGTAAAGAAATTTTCTATAATTTCACTTCCTTGTTGTGCCTACAGGCAACACTGGCTTCTTGGCAGGAGTTTGACAGCCAGCAAGCAGCAGTGGCGGAGTTTATGACTAGAGCACGCTCAGTTACAGAGAGAGAGATGACTTTCAGTAGCCCAGAGAGTTTAACAACAGAGCTGAATCAAGCTAAGGTGAATTTTCACTTTAGTTTTTGTAAAACAAATTCTTGTCTTTCTATACATGTGTATACTCATATACTTTTGTCATCCTAAATATGTTATTTTGACTGTTCTAGGAGCTTTTGAAACAGAGTGAGAAAGAGGCAGAGTTGGTGAACATGCTACTGCAGAGAGCTGCAGAGATCCAGCTTGGTCCTAAAAATGCTTCTTTGCTCCATACACAAGCTCACTCACTCAGTGACCAACTGGACAAAACTGTGGCTGGCCTCAAGAAAGAGTAATAACTTTCTTTAGACATGCATTACTTTAATGAGAAATGTACATTAGTGTTATGTAAATTTAGCACAAAAACTTTAAAAGTCACCATATTTCAGAAGCACCATATTGCTTCTGACTTTTGACTTTAGATTTGTTAACCTTTATAATTAACTATTTCTATATGTCTACATCATAAGATTTATGTACATAAAAATAGGTTATTAATGATTAAATAATACATTCTAAATAATCTTATGAACCACAGGAAACTCCTAAATGACTGATTTGTAAATCATGTAATTCTTAGTTATTTGATCAATAATTCAGCACAAAAATACCACTTTTAAACACATTATAGATATGCTTGTAAATCAAGAATAAAGCATACAACTGCATTTATAAACTGGGTATAAATGCCTATTAACGTAAATGCTTTCCATGACTATCCAAATCCAAAACCCACTGTAGTAGATTATTAGAATGTGTGTTTTGAACAGACTTTTTTCTGAACTGAACAGAGTGTGAATTACAACAGGTTTAATTGGCTTCATTAGTATTAGCATTAGTATTCACATTATTATTAGCAGAAAAGGTGTCTTTGGAAAAAAACATGAATTGATTGGGCCATTAGGCAATATTACTATTATTAATCTGTAACATTTGGGATTTTAATGTTTTGTTTATTGTCTGGTCTTAGTGTAAAAACTCTTGAGGACATAAAAATGAAGTGGGACTCATTTGAGACAGAGTTTCATGCTTTCTCCTCATGGATATCTGAGAAAGAAAAAGAGCTTGACGCACTAAAAAGCTCTAATGCACCACTGGAACAGCAGATCAGTACTGCTAAGGTATGGTTACAGTTCCAGTATAGTACTCCTTACATTTTATATCATTGTATGTTAATGTTTCGTACTTCTTTCCTTTGGTGTCCAGGCTGTGACAGCAGAGCTACAAGAGCGAGCAGAAATTTTGTTCCAACTGGAAGACAGAGCTCAGGGTCTATGCCAATTTGTATCATCAGGAGAATGTGCACGAATCAAAGCTCGTCTGACACAGATTGGCAGATACTGGGAGGAACTTAAGGAGAGCATGGAGCATCTGAATGGACAATTAGAAGAGAGCTCCAGTCACCAGCAAAAGTTTAATTCAAATTTTCAACAGGTAGATGTACTGTATATTACATTTTGATCATGTAGTAGTACAGGAGTGGCCAACCAGTCAGAGACCAAGAGCCACATTTTTTACTGTGTTACCGCAAAGAGCCACATCATATACATGGGCACACATGAACATCACCCATCCCTTCCTCTCACACACACACACACACACCTCTGCTCAGCCAGATTTATTGTAAATGTCACACACCAACATGATAATGACAGAAATTGACT
>JAOTRN010000002.1:13060983-13103412 GCA_028566695.1 Bagroides melapterus
CACCTCACGCGCATGCGTATTTGACAAAAATATCGTATTGAACTTGAGCGAATCGACCACACACATTAAAAAAAAAAACACAAACACAAACTCCGATATGAACGTAAGAGCCGCTTGAAACCAGGCTCGGGAGCCGCGGGTTGCCCACTCCTGTAGTAGTACAACAAAACTTAAAAGATCTATTTAAAATCAAATATTATTTGCTTAGTCTCTGTCTCCAATTAATTTCAAGGTGCAATCAGAGATTGAAGCCATTCAGAAGAAACTGGACACACCTCTTACATCCTGTGCATCCTCATCTGACATCTATAAAGCTCTACAGGACCACATGGTATTATCCAAAACAACATAAACACAACTGTGATTCCCATTTTGAACTATTACAAGAAATTAATGTTTGTAAACAATGCATGCACTTCTGCTTTGTTTGGTGATGCCTTTTTTTTCCTTTTAGGATGTGTTTCAGTCTCTGGAGAAGGTGAAGGCCACCTCGCTGTCTCTGTGCGCTGGGGCCCGCAGGCTAAGTGAGCGAGAGAAAGCCGAAAGTTCAATAACAGCACTACAGCACAGCTATGAGCAGAGCCTAAAGCAGGCCAAAGACAAACAGAGCCATATGGAAAGCCTGTTGTCCCTCTGGCAGAAGTATTTCACTTTGAGCTTTTACAAAATTTACAAAATTTATTTCCAAAACTTTGAAAATTTTAAAAGAGATTCTTATAATACTAAATACAAAATTATGGGATCTCATTGATTTGTTTATATATGCCTTCACAGGTTAGAAAAAGACCACTGTTCTTTGCAATCATGCATTGAAAGTTGTGAGTCTGTGTCTTCTTCTGTAACCCAGTATCTCACAGTTGACAAAACAAAGCTTGATGGAGAGCTAATGGAGCTGAAAGTAAGTAAAAACAAATCACTCATAAGTTTTGTTTAGAAACATGAAACATCGGTGATTAATTAAATACCCATTTCTAGCACCTTCACTCTGAGCTACAGTCTTTGGAGTCACTATATGAGGGAGTACTGGCCCAAGCACCTCCCCTTTACTCCACTGCATCAGATGAACAAGTGAAAACACTTAAAGAGGACCATGAGCAGCTAAAGAAAAGATGGCGATCTCAAAATACAGCCATACTTCATAGGTCAGACATATATTAAGACATGTGCAGTATGTTTTAAAGATGTGATGTCTGATTCTGTGATATCTAATGTACTATAGTAGAGTATTTAATTGTCTGGTCTTTTTAGGAAACAGATACTTCAGGACCATATGTCACGGGTGGAGGAGCATGAAAATGCGTTGCAACAGTTCTTCAAATGGGGAGAGTCTTTCCTCTCATCTCTTCACTTATTCTCCCAAGTGAATATTACAGATTTACAGTTGATTGCCATAGAAGTAAAGGTGTGTCCCATCATTATTTTCATCAGTATATCATTGCCATCAGTGTTAGAAAAGATTTAACATTGTACATTTGTACTATTATGTTTATGGCAGGAGAAGGCAGAGATGCTTCAAAGTGAGAACAGCAAAAGAGAGCATCTCCAGCAGCAGACAGAATCCTTGTGTGCCTCCTGTGAACCTGTGGAGCAGCATTATCTACAGAGCCGTCTGGAAAACAGCTTGCAGCCCTACATGCAGGCCCAGCAACTGGTTATGCAGCGAGGTGAGAGTGTAGAGAAGCTAGAGGCTTTCCTGCAGACACATAATGTAGCTGCAGGTGTCCTCCGAGGCCTCAGACACACTGTGGAGAGTGCTGGTAGCTGGGACAAGAGCCGTGTGGATGAACTGCAGCGAGATCTAGAGGGAATCATTCCTGATATCAGCCGTCTGGAGTCGCTAGCGATCAGTCTGGACAGCAGCCTCTGCAAAGCCCATCTCCACCTGGTTGACGCAAAAGAGACTCGCACTTTGTGCAGGTCACTGGCTGACACACTGAGCACAGAGTTGGATGGAGTGAAGAACCTGCTTGGTTCCAAGCAAAGTGAGGCAGAGGCTCTGGGGGCTCTGTGGACCTCCTTCAGACAGCGTAAAGAGCAGCTGCTCAAGAGTGTAGAAGACATTGAGGAGAAGGCTGACCAGCAAAGTCTTAAAGAGCCCAACTTGCTAACTTTACAGCAAAGGTACATTTAAAAAAAAATCTTTTAATTATTAACCTTTTTAATTAATCGCATGAGTTGATAAGTTACCAAAAGTAAATTCTGTTACAACAAGTCATCAAGATTTGTTTTTAAGTTGAAAGTCTGCATGTGTTGGCATGTAGGCTGCGTTTTTTTAACCAGTTGGATGATGAACTGCAGTCACACCAGCATGAGGAGCAGTGGCTAAGAGATAAAGGGCAACAGCTGTCACAGAGAGATGCAGAGCTTGCAGGAGAGGTACTGAGGGAGATCAATCTCCTCAAAACCACCTGGGAGGACACCAAGAAACTTATTACAGAAAGGTGACCTGTTCTTTTCCTTCTCTCTAATCATATCAATGACAGATTATTTCTTTCTTTAATTACAGGATGTTTCATCATTCTTATTTCTCACTTTCTAGGCAGGAGCAGTGCACTGCCATGATTGAGCTCATGAAAGGCTACCAGAGTCTGAAATCCTCTATTAATACAATAGTGGAAAATGCAGAGACTGTGGCTGTAAACAAACTTGGTCTAAAGGACCAGGAAGACACCAGAAGGTCTTTGTCAAAGGTAAGTTTTAATGCATAGGAAAGAGGATAAACATTGGTCTATTAGAACAGCTACCAACTAATGAGAAAATGCATTTCTACTTTTTGCAATTCCTTACCAAATGTTGGTGAACCTCACATAAAAAATGATTTTCTTCTTTTTTTTCATCAGCATGAAGCAATTAAGATGGAACTGACAGCTAATCAGGGGCAACTCGACCACTTCTCAAGTAAAGCAAAGCAACTGGTGTGTGAGTTAAACAGGATTCCAGACTGTCAAACTCAAGTGTTAAAGACAGAGATGGAAGCTGTTGTGGACCAGTGGCTAGATGTAAGTGTATCAACACACAAATAAAAGCTCTTCCATACTCTTTAATTAAAACGGACTTTGGTAGGTCCTTATAAATTCATTCATTGTATTTCCTGTCTGCCTACAGGTATCTGAGAGAATTGAGGACAACCTTGAGAAACTTAGAAAGAGTTCCTCTATATGGGAGGATATTTACCGTATCAATGAGGAAATTGATAGCTGGTCTAATAGTTGTGTTATGGAACTCACAGACAGCCTTAACAAGTTCAATGATAGCTACAAGACTGAAAATCGCCTTGCTGAAGTCAAGGCATGTGTTATTATGGCAACTTGCCTCATACCTCAAATTTGCCTCAAATTACTTCATACTGTAATCAAACTGTTGGAGCTGGATCTAATGTTTGTCTATCAATGCAGGTTGAGGTAGAACAGAAAGAGAAAATGTCATGCACGATACAAGCCAGAATGTTGGAGTTGAAACAGCTTTGCAATACAAAAGACATTCCCACATCACTGCAGGTTTGGTTTGTAATACAGTTCCATGAACATTTAAGTCAGTATGAGTATATGGTTGTATGCACACTTTTTATCTTGAATTCTATTGCAGGTCATGGAGGCTGACATGCAGAAGAAGATAAACAATGTGCAGGAGTTGTGTGCACAAGCAAAAAACAATTTAAGTGAATTTTGCTCTCAGAAGAAACAACTAGAGGGTTTCCTTTCCCAAATGACTGAATGGCTAAAGACAGTGGAGGGCTCTTTGATGGATACAACATCTGGATCTCCCCCAGAAGAGATCTGCAGAATAAAAGTAAAAAAACCTGAATTGCTCATGTTATGCCCCATGAACTTATCATAGTTGTAGTCCATAGTAGTGTGTAGTAATCAGATTTAAATTAAAGCTGTTATACTACCTTATCTTTATTGTCACTTGTCTTCATGTAGGTTACTGTCAATTGGGTGTATACTTTATTTTTTGCAGGATATACAAAAAGAGCTGCAGAACCAGCAGGCAAGTATAGACTCATCACGAGAGAGCCTGAACACTCTGTGCAGGAAGTACCCTTCTGAAGAGCTGGCTGGCCTTGGAACTTCTTTAACTGATCTCATCAAGAAATATGAAACTGTCAATCAGCTGTGTGTTAAAAGGTTGGGATCAATGCAGCAAGGGCTACAGCAGCTCTTTAGTGGTGAGAACTACTATTTTCTGATTGAAATCAGTGAGCTTTTTTGTTATTAATAGGTACCTTAATGGTAGGTTCATATTATGTGGTATTTGTTTTCACGCTAAAATGCTCTCTCTTTATTATACATCATTTTAGATCTTTTGAAACAGTTTCACTGTTGGCTTTCTGGACAAAAGGACATAGTGAGAGAATGTTCTGATTACTCTGGTGACATCAGTGTTGTAGAACGCAAATTACAGAAGCTGAAGGTACAGCTTTTCCAAGTCATACTGATTCAACATATAAAATATACTCCACATATCCTCGTTGTATCACTTAATTGTGCTCCTGTGTTCTTCAGGGGGCTTTAGAGAGGGCTGAAGAAGGAGAAAGTCGTCTAATGGAGGTATGTCAGGAGGGAGAGAAACTCCTGCTTCACCTACCTAAGGCCAGTGCTGGCCAAGTGCAGCAGAACCTCTCATGCATACAACAGGACTGGGACAGTTATGTGGAACAGTGTAGGCTGAGTCAACAGAGTCTTGAGGAAAGTGCTAGTCTGCTCAATGGGTGAGGACAAAATCCTTATTTTGTGGTATTAAGTATTTTTCTTAGATTGTTTATATAGTGGTTGGACAAAAGTTGGATAAGCCTCTAGATAAATATTGGTTTGTACATTTTGAAGCCCTGGGTCTATGGGTAAATTCTTTTTATGTGCTGTATAGCTTTGAGAACAATCTTCAGAGGTTGAGTCGCTGGCTAGAGCGTATGGAAGTAAGGCTGAGCACAGAGCTGCCTGAAAGCAAGCATGGCGAGCAGGAGAAAACAACACTAGAACGAGTTGAGGCCTTTTATGAGGAAGCTCTGAAGGAAAGGTTAGATATTATTGCATTTAATGAATTTCTGTCAGATAACACGTGTTGGAAAAAAGAGATGCAGAAATATACAGAAGCTAAATTTTATCTGTTGATGTTGCTATTGAATATCACCCGTTGATGTATTTACTCCTATAGGGATTCATTTGAGAGTCTGTGCCAAGAAGCTCAGACTCTGATTGAGGGAGGTCATGGCAGTGGTTCTGAGTTGCGGGTGTCAACACAGCTACAGATGCAGCAGCAGACTCTGCTGAAAGCAGTGAGAGAACGTCTGCGTAGCTGTCAGCTCAGCATGCAGGAACAACAGTCTTTTGATGAGACACTGGAGAATACATGGGCCTGGCTCAGTAACATACAAGAGCGGCTCACAGCTCTCAGCAGCACCACTGGCAACAAAGAGACTCTAGAAAAGAGGCTGGGACTTGTACAGGTAAGTTATCTCATTGATATTCACGTTTCAGTTATCACAAGGAATTGTAGTATTGAAAAACTGTTTAAATGTGTTACAGGATATCTTGTTAATGAAAGGTGAAGGAGAAGTGAAGCTGAACATGACTGTAGGGAAGGGTGAGCAGATTGTGAAGAATTGTAGTAAGGACAAACAGAAGACTATCCGTTCTCAGCTTCAGAGTCTGAAAGATTCCTGGGCTAACATGCTTATGGCTGCCATGAGCTGTCACAGGTATGGGTATTCCAGTCCACCAAGTTCAAACATACAACTTAATTTGCTGAGTGTGGGTGACATAGGGAAAGAACATGGGGTTTTATCTGCATATGTGTGTATAAAACAGTCGTCTGGAGTGGACAGTAACCCAGTGGGGCAGCTATCAGGAAGGGAAAGCTCAGTTGCAGCAGTGGATGGACACAGTGGAGCAAGAGGTTGAAGTCGCTCTTCCTCAACAGCCTGGATTGAAGGAAAAAGTCTCTCTGCTGGAGCGCTTGCGGGCCATAGAGGCTGACATTGATAGCCACTCAGCAACACTTAGTCGCCTGAATGAAAAATCGACAGAACTGTTTGAGAAAACTGGAGACCAGGCCTTTGCAGAAGAGCCTAGAGCAGAACTCAATGCCCAGTTCTCTGACATCACAGCAGTTATCAAGGTAAATTTGATGGCTCTGTTATTCAGATACAGTATGTCTCTTATGCTTTTATATGCAGTTCTTAAATTTTTATTAGATCCTCATTATTGATTCTTATTATTGATGATTTTCAACAAATTATTATTAAGTATTTAAGTATATATAACACTGTATTTAATACTGTATATATTCACACACAAGCAGTGTTAATGTAGCCCTGGAGTGTTGTTATTTTCTGTAGAGTAAGGTGCAGCAGATGGGTGAAATAGTGAAAGAGCATGAGTTATATCTGGATTCTGTTCGGGATCTGAATGACTGGCTGACCTCTGCAAAAGAGGAGCTTCAACGCTGGTCTGACATGTCCGGAGATGCTGCCTCTGTTCAGAAGAAACTCTCTAGAGTGCAGGTAAGGGTATGCAAGGTAAATTACAATGATTTATTATTTAATTATAGCATTGATTCATTTCAAGTATGTGATTGCTGATATCCCTGTTTGTGATGGTAGGAGTTGTTGAACTCCAGGAAGCAGGGCAGGGAGAGACTGGAGCGAGTTCAGCGGTGTGGACCAGCAGTGCGTGATCACACCTCCACCGTAGGGTGTGAGGCTCTGGAGAGGGAGGAGGCAGGACTGCTTTCTGCTTGGGAGCAGTGGGAACATGGAGCCAAACATGTGCGCTCTGGCCTAGAGGCCACACTGGCTCAGATGGCTAGCTCAGATCAGGAATTTAGCTCTCTTGTTTCACAACTGGAGCAGGACCTGCAGGAATTTAACAGTCGATTGAATGAATGGCGTGGCACACTGCAGCAGGTGGAGGCTATGGACACCAGTGAGGACGCTGTGCAGGCCTGGCAGATTGCCAAGGTACAGGATTTTCAAACAGTGATTATCATACATGACATACCAGACATATTAACTATCAACTAAAAGAACAGATTTGTAGCACTCTCGTGTTCAGTGAATGAGTCACTTCATTTTGCCTACTATAAATTCTAATCAAAACTCACGTTACTATGAATTAGGACACCCTGGAAGCATTACTCAATTCAGAACCCATGTCAGACAGTCTGAAGTCACAGCTGAACGACCTCTGCCGTTTCTCCAGAGACCTGGGAACACAATCTACAAGGGTATCCACCCTAATCAAAGAGTATAACAGGTGAGAAGTTTAATAAAGCCTCTCTTGAGCCTGTAGAAAGTTATATGTAGACCAGTAGACAGTTACATTTTTCTCTTTTCTGCTGCAGCCTCAGTTTGCATGCCTCTCGGGAATGCCAAAGAAAAGAGAAGCTGCTGGAGCAGAAATTCCGTACTGCTTTTCGAGAGTTTCAGCAGTGGCTGGTCAATGCTAAAATTAACACAGCCAAATGCTTTGATGCCCCTCAAAATTTAAGTGAGGCTTCTTCTAGTCTTCAGAAGATCCAGGTACTATATATATACACTTTAATAAAATAGTTTTCTAATCACAATTTAAACTAAGGTATAATTTATTTTTAAAGTTGGTAAACCACTATAGAGAATTACCAGTAATGAATTTGTTGTGGTGATTTGCAGGACTTCCTGAGTGATAGAGAGCAAGGGCATGGTAAGCTGAATGCGCTGGCTGCTAGCGGAGACTTGCTGACAAGCATAGCTCCTAAAGAGCGTGTGAATGCAGTCCGAGCTAAAGTGAGCAGTGCCAGAGAAGACTGGAAGATGCTTATGACAAATCTGCACCAGAGAGAGACTGCTTTACAAGTAGAGTTCCTTAAATGTTCCTTACCAACTAATTATGGCATTCAAAAATCATATATTTTTTTTGTTTTGAGAGTAAAAATATGTTATAACATGTCAGGTTAAATCTACTTAATAACTCAGTACTGTGTTATTTGTGACAGAACCTGCAAGCACAGATGAGAGACTTTGAGTCCAGCATAGAACCAATGCAGGACTGGCTGAACCAGACAGAAGTGAAAGTGCAGGAAAGCAGTAGTCGTCTGCATGACCTCCCAGCCAAGAAACACGAGCTTCAGAAACTCCAGGTACAGTATACCAGGTTGTATGTGAAGCTGCAATGACGTCACAAATTCAAAGATAGCAAGACATCTGTCATTGGTGAACATGACCAATTGTTCCCCCATCCTCCTAGTATTAAGTCATTTTTACATTTACTCAGCATTTGTTCTGCTTCATTGTGACAACCTTTATATCTATCCAGCTGTTCCCTTTATTTTATTTACAGCATGTTTTTAAGTTCTGACCACTCTATAAGCTAGCAGTTTTTTATTTTTATATTTTAGTGTAATTTATTGTAAGCAGTATGTAGTTATTGACCATTTCATCAACTAATCCAAATCATTTTGTATGCATAAGGTCAATATGTATAAATAAAATAAAATAAATATTTTTTTCCTTCACCGTCGATTTTGTTCAATACACATTATATTGCAAAGTAATGAAAAAACTCTTGTTTATTTATTGTAATTGCTGGATGTGATTAATAATCTATATGCACATATACAGTATACAGTAGCTAGTAATTTTACAGATAGACCAAGTCTCTTTCATAGTTCATGCAACATGAAAACACCACCTTTACTTTGCTCAGCCTCAGCTTTGCATCATGCTTTAATTCATTGCCTCCCCTTTGTCAGTTTGGCTCAATGTTTGTCTAACATTAACTACAATCGTCTCTCTTCAGCCTGCTTCCATGTAGCCATCTTAACACTTCTGTCAAACTAATGGAGGTAAACAGTGCTTGTGTCCTAAGCTGCATGCTTGTGCTTATGTGCCTGTGCGTTCACAGTCTGTGCTTGAGGAGTTGGCTTCTCAGGAGGCTCAGCTGAGCAGACTGAGAGAGAAGGCCAAGCAGCTCTGGGACAGACACACTGCCGGCAAGGGCTTTGTGCATCGTGTTTCACAACTCTCTGCTCAATACCTAGCTTTAAGCAATCAGACCAAGGTAATGTCTCTCTGCCTACTACCAGTCTGACCTCACTGCTTCCTGGCAGGATAGACTGTTATACTGTGTCCGAAAGGAAGAATCACAAGTTGAGATTGAATATATATATAGGCATTTGCAGATAGTAATGGCAGATAATAAAGATTTCGGTTTTTATACCTTGAATATAATCAAACGCTTTCGCAACTATTCTGTCATGGCCCAAAACAATATTCTCTTTCTCTTATGAATGTTCTTTTGCATGACTATGGTGAAGCAAACCTGGATGACTAAAAGCTAATTAACAAAGACAACTCACAGTGATTAACTGTACAGATCAATATGTTAATATCATGATCTATCACATTTAACATTTTAAAGATAAGTGGAAAATTGTTAACAGCCTAATAAATGATTACTAACCTACATTGTGTGATTTGTTGATTAATGTGATTTTTACTCTAATATGCTATACTAGGAAAAAGCTTCCAGAATTGAGAGGATTGTGTCCGAGCACCAACTTTTCTCTCAGGGTCTGAAGGAGCTGCAGAACTGGGTGGCAGACACCAGTCATATGCTGCAGACATACTGCACGCCGACAGCAGATAAGAATGTTCTGGACAGCAGGATGATCAAACTTGAGGTAAACTAATAAAAGATAAAAATGGTCATATGATTGGCATTAGTATATACTGTATAGGTTTGCTTGCTATAATTACTTATACACTGACTAATGACTTTGGTGTTATTTCAGGCACTGCTTACAGCTCGCCAGGAAAAGGAGATCCAGCTGAAAATGTTGGTCACTAGGGGTGAGTCTGTGCGACGGAACACGTCGACTGAGGGGGTTCCTCTTGTCTGCAAACAGATAGACGATCTGAAAGACTCGTGGGACAGCCTGCTTTCTGCAGCCATTCAATGCAAGAGGTAGATCTGTTCTTTCTTTTAATCTGCCCAATTAAAGACTAATCATAGATTTGTCATCTTTTTAACAAATTTAAGAGAATGTTTATGAATGTGTAGTTGAAGGGAACTTGTTTGTGACCCCACAGCCAGCTGGAGGGAGCTCTTTCACAGTGGACCAGTTATCAGGAAGATGTGCATCAGTTTGTGAGCTGGATTGACAGTGTAGAAGAAAGTCTTAACTCCACAGACAAGCAGTGCTCTGAGATGAGGGATAAAGCTGCCAATCTGGGCAAGGTCAAGGTATTGTCATTATTCCAGTGCACTAATATTGCGCCAGATACAATAATCATACAATTGATTGTGACTTAGTTTAAATGAGATAATAAGGATTCACTGTTTATAAGATTTCTTATCTAAATTAGAAAATAAATATTCAGTGGGTTTCTGTAATTGGAACCATTTTTGGGTCTAACTTATGTAATGTGTGTAAATCTGATTTATTGTAGTTGCTGTATGAGGAGGTGCTGAGCCACAGCTCTGTGCTGGACACTATCTCTGTGAAAGGCTCTAATATGGCTGAGCACTATGTCACCCAGTTGGAGATTCAAGACTTGCAAGAGCGGTACAAGAGTGTTAAAGAGAGGGCCCAGGTATGTTACTAGGCACAGCTCTCAAATAAAAAAATATCAGTCCCTGGTGAATTATTAACAAGAAGGCATTGTTTTCTCTTTATTGAGGCGGGGGTGGGAAAGGCAGAGGAGCTGTTGATAGCTCATCAGGAGTACCAGAACAATCTGCATGAGTTTAAAGACTGGCTGGAGCAGCAGCAGGAAAAACTGAGTTGCTACACCCAGCTAGAGGGAGATGTAGATACCCTGGAGGAAACTCTACACAAACTTCAAGTGAGAACACAAAAGCATGACATTTCTTATTTAGCTCACACTACATTACATTAATAGCACCACTTTTAATAGTGAAAGTATCATTAAGTAATTAAATGCACAGTCAGATATTTAGTATAGATTATAGATTTTATAAGGCTTTTAGTCAGACATCATGATTTGCATGACAGGAAAACCAGACAACTCTGTTACTATGTTAGAATCCCTTATAGAATATAAATCTGATATGTTTGACTATCTATAGGACTTGCAAGTGCATTGTACACAGGGACAAGCTCTACTAAACACGGTGCTGGTGAGTAGAGAGCAGGTTATCCCATGGGGAATACCCCAGTTAGAAGACCGCACTCTAGAGACAGTGCAGCAGGAGTGGGGATCTTATCAAGCCCGACTGACTGAAACAAGATCTCAGCTGAACAGTGCCATAGCCAAGTTACGTCAGATGGAGCAGAAGTTCCAGCGCCTTGATACCTGGTTAAAGGGAATGGAGAATAAAGGCCAGCTGCGCAGTTGCAGGCGTTCTAATAAAGCCACCAAGGAGGCCCAACTAGAGTTGCTCAAGGTTTGTGGAGAAACAGTGTCTTTTACATTAAATTTTTATTTTTTTGTTAATATTTTGCCTTGTATTTATTGTGTTGAACAGGGATGGCATGAGGAAGTCCTGGCATACCAGGAGGAAATAGAAGGTTTAAGTACCCTGGCTCAGCAGGTCTTAGAAGAAACACACATTAGCAGTCGTGTTAGTACTAGGGCTACACAGCTTACCTCACGTTACCATGCCCTGCTACTGCACCTGCGTGTAAGATATATTCACCCACTTTTATAAATATACATTTAGTACACACATTATAGTATATCTGACTTTTATTTTTGTCATCTAGGAGACAATCAAACAACTGAAGGCGGAGGTGTCTGGCATTGAAGAAGCCCATAGCATCTTTAATACTTTTTCTGACTGGCTAAGCACAGCCCAGAAGAACTTTAGCAGTGTGGCCATTAGTATTGATGTTATTGATTGTGTTGCCATGGAGAGGAAAATAAAAAAACTAGAGGTACAGCAAAAGGAAAAGTTTTAATCCTGTGTTGGTTTGCATGTAAGAGAGATTTCCAGCTTTCAATGAAAATTTTCTTAATAATCTCAACACTCCATTCTGATAAATCAGGCTCTGCAGGGTGACTTGGAGCTGGGACATACTTTCCTGAAGACTATGCGGGAGAAGACCGAGCGAGCAATGGCATTCCTTGAGGAGTCAGAAGCCGAACAGCTGAAAGAGGAAATAAATGGTTGTCTCTCCCAGCTGGAGGGGCTAACAGGAGCTCTGCGGGTTGAGCTCACTGCCCAGGAGAAATGTATTCAGCTATCTAAAGACTTTCTAGACAAGTATAAAGCACAGACCCAGTGGCTTAATGAGATGAAGTCACTTCTTGTCTCTTCTGTGGAACTTAAAGCTGAACTTTACCAAAAAAAGGCCCAGTTAGCCAAGTACAAAGTGAGTTTATTTGTATTATTATACCATATGTAATTTTTGCATTGAAACTCTAGACTAGGATTGAGAAACACCAACATTCTTGAACAATATCTTCATTTTAGTGTTTTTATTTCCCAATAGACAATACAACAAACTATGCAGTCTCATGAGTCATCTGTGAAGTCTGTCATTGAGAAAGGAGAAACGCTGCTTGAAATTGTACACGATCCCATGATCAGAGAGAATATGACCAAGCTGCAAAATGATTATCAAGATCTATGCAACAAAGCCAAGGTATGACCCTGAGAAGGCCTAAATATCTGCTCTTCTGATGTTTCTAAGATAAACTTAAAAAAGTGTGTCAAATGCTGAAATGATGTTGTATTGTTTCCAGGCCCATGTGCAGATTTTGGCAGAAGCGGTGAAAGAGCATGAAGACTATAATAGTGAACTGCAGGAAGTGGAGAAATGGCTGCTACAGATGTCTGGTAGACTGGTAACCTCTGATTCTATGCAAAGTGACAATCTAGAGACAGCCACACAGCAGCTGGCACGACACAAGGTAGGTGAATTTCTATACGTGATTGCCTATATCCTGGCAAATATTTGTTGTTCATAAATACTGGGTTAAATGTATAACCCTCATTATGAGTGTGATATAAATTATATGCTGCACAACAATGTGCAGTTATGCACTTAAATGTAATTCAGATACTAAACCTGCTAGTAAATGCATTTATAAATACTAGCATATCGTAAATTCATAAAAAATTAGTAAATGCAATTTTTCTTTTTCACTCTTAGCTTGAATGAAAAAAGGAGTAACATAATAAAAATAGATTATAGTGAGATTATTTAGTGCAAGCTAGATGTGTTTTACTTTACTGCCAGTTTTCACTGCTGTATAAAGAAACATATAATATTTTTTCCAGGCTATAATGGAGGAAATAGCTAGCTTTGAAGAGCATTTGACAAGTCTGAAGGTAAAAGGAGATGGCCTTGTCAGTCATTGTTCAGAACAAGTTCAAGCCAAGCTCAGCCAGCAGATTCAGGCTCACGAGCAAGGAACCAAAGACAGCTATTCAGCTATCTACAGCACAGCTCAGCGGGTAAGTATCTCTATTTCTTCTGTGTTTTACACTAGAGATTCTTCTACTGCATTTCCATCAATCTTCTTTAGGTATATCTAAATACTTATAAAGTTTATGATTTACACTAAAGATTTTGATTTGCCTATACCAGTGGTCTCCAGCTTATCGCTCAGGGTTCATAGAATATGTACAAAATAGATCAAATCAAACTAATTCTTTAAACCTTTTTAAATTTCATCACAATTAAATTCAGCTGTCCCGCAATTTTCCAGTGTTGTAACGAAATCTAACTCCCCAGACAAATCAGTCTTTAATGCAGCTGTTCTGCAATCAATTTTACAAACAGCTAGCTCCAAAAATGTACATGGAAGTTTTATATAAACTTAAATCTATAAGAAAAAAATTTAAGTAGTTTGGATAAAAGATAAAAAAAAACACATGGCAGATCCATTCATTTTGGAAGCTACTGGAGATTTGACAGCTGACAAGCTGCCAAAGCAAAACCATTGAGTGAATATATGTGTGTTGTAGACATTGCTTATTAGTGTAGATTGTGATTGGTGATTTTTTCCTCTATTACTGATAGACGCTGTCATACAAAAAAAATAATGGTTTCTAAAAAGCATGTATTTTTTTTTATTTATCAGTATACATATGCAAACCTTTCTATAAACACTAAGCATGTATCACATCAGGTGTATCAGAGTCTTGACCGTGAGCTACAGAAGCATGTTAGTCACCAGGACACTCTGCAACAGTGTGAAACTTGGCTCTCCACAGTCCAAGAGGAAATTCAGCTACATACACAAACACCCTTTGGCCTTCAAGAGGCACTAAAACAGGTTAGTGACAGACCAAACAGGCTGTTCACTTCAGACTGCTCTTTTGTTAAAGTCTTACATTTTTTTCTTATACTATTTTTTGCAGGTGAAACACTTAAGAGCTCTGCAGGAGCAGGCCAGCACCTATCTTGATCTACTTTGCTCAGTGTGTGACTTATCTGTTGAAGCAGTAAGAGCCACAGCTACTAAGATCCAGCAGATCAAAACCATGGTGAGTTCGGTAACTTAATTTAAATGTTTTGTAACTTGATCTAATCAACTTTTGTAATTATCTCATTTTGCTGCTGCTATCATGGTGTCTTTTACTGCAATGCCACAGTTTGAAGAGAGGATAACTAGAGCTCAACAACTGTCAGACAGCTGGAGGGAAATTAAGGAACAGAAGCAGGAGCTGTCTACACTATTCCAGGATTTGGAACAGCAACTTCACAGTCTCTCTAGGAGACCTGCCGAACTGGAGCCAAAGATTGCTTTGAACATGCTGGATCAAGCCAAAGTAGGAATTGAAATTTTTATAATTCTGAAAATCTGTCCTTGACTATACAGCCAAATCCACCAAAATTAAGTTAGTGTCAAATTACCTCCAAACTGGGGTTTATATGTTGAATTTACCTCACATTGTTAACTTGTTTATAGGAATTTGTCGAGCAGCTGCACAGCAGACAGTGTACACTGACTAAGATGACAGAACATGTGAGTAAGCTTACAGAAGGCAGGACTTCTCCAGAACACACTGAGCTTAATCGCCTGAGTCATGCATGGCTGGAGCTATGTCATGAAGCCAATAAGCTCCAAACCCAGAGGGAAGAGGATCTGCTTAGGACAAGAGAGTACCATGACTGCATCAGTGCTTTGGAAGTTCTGTTTGAGCAGGTTTCCAAGGAGTGGGACAACCTAGCCAGGTAGGCTCTAAAAACATTGTTTAAAACTGGTTGATTATCGTATTAGTATTATTCAGTACTCTGTATTAAATAATGCAAATTACAACATAATATTCTCTTTTCCCTAAATGTTTTAGAACTGAAGCTGAGAGCTCATCTGAACATCTAGAGGCCCTCCGCAAACTCTCTGTTGTCCTCAAAGAAAAGAAGATCATGCTTGAGGATCTTAAAGAACAGAAGCAGAAAGTAATGTACCACTTAAATCTGGATGATAAAGAGCTGGTGAAAGAACAAATCAGCCACTTTGAGCAACGATGGGCCCATCTGGAGAGTCTCATTGAGAGAAAGATTCAGGACGCTATTCTAACACTTGAGGATATGACTCAAGTTGAAGCGAGATTGAAAGAGGCAAGAGAGTGGGCTGAGGAACAAAAGCCTGCTTTGTCTGAGGCTATGAAAATGAGCCCGCCACCAGAAGTGGCACAGAGCTTCCTGTTTGATCACCTTAGCATTTGCAGTGAACTTGAAGCAAAGCAGCTACTGCTGGCCCAAGCTATGAGTGATGCAGACAGAGTTTTAGCACACCTAGGCTTGAATGAAAGACAGCGATTGCAGCAACTGATCTCAGAGACCCAGGCTGAGGTAGAATCATTGAGCATTAAAGTGGCCCAGAGAAGGAAAAACCTCAGTAAGGCTTTCACAGAGAGGACACAGTTCCTGCTTGCAGTCAGTCGGGCTATTACCTGGGTTCAGCAAAATGAGAAGAAAGCACATTCAGATGATTACATCGCTCTTTTACCCGATGATTTAAATAAGCAGGTAAGAACCTGCAGGAATATCCAGAGCAGCCTGAGAGCTTACCAGAGTGAGCTAACTTCCTTATGGTCCCAAGGCAGAGATCTGATGAAAGATACCACTGAGGATGAGAAGTCTGAGATGCTAACCAAGCTACAAGAATTGCAGAACAGCTTTGAGGTAGCTTTGCAAAAGTGTAATCAAAGACTACAGGAACTAGAGAAGGTACTGGTAACTAGAAAATACTTCAAGGCAGATCTAGAGAAGACATGCCAGTGGTTGAAACAAGCAGATATTGTGACATTTCCTGAAATAAACCTAATGAATGGAGATGTAGAACTAAAGGCACAGCTCGCAAAATACCAACAAATATTGGATCAAGCAGCAGAATATGAAAATCTCCTACTTATTGTCCAAAGAGCCGGTCAAGACATATTGCCCACCCTCAATGAGGTTGACCACTGCTACTTAGATGAGAAACTTAATGGTCTTCCACAACAGTATAACAACATCTTAGCACTAGCAAAAGAAAAACAGGAGAAAATACAGCAAGCTCTTCTTGCACGCCAGGAGTATTCCTCCTTCATTGATGTTACCCACAAAGCATTGAAAGAACTTGAGGAACAGTTCCATAATCTTGGTACACAGCCTGTTGGTTTGCAGACAGAGCAGGTCATCAGTTTACAACGTGATTATAAAGCACTGCTTGAGGAGTTGACAAATCTTGGCCAAGCTGTTTGTGAGCTTAACCAGAAAAAAGAGGGCTTTCGCAGCACTGGTCAGCCATGGCAGCCTGAGGAAATGACTCAACTGGTCAGCCTTTATAATGGCCTAAAGAGGCTAATTGAACAGAAGGTAGAACACCTTGATGACACTTTGGAGTCATTTGAGGATCACCAAGCCATGGCCATGCAGGTTGACTCTGAATTGAAAGCCACAAAAGAGCAGCTTGTCAAAGTCAATGCTGAGACCCAATCAGCTGAAGAGAGACTGAAAAATTATCATGCCCTTGCTGCCAGTCTACAAGGAGCCAGCTCTCATCTATCCCGACTTATGGAGCAGATAGGAAACCTTGCTTCTCACATGGACCCAGCTGCCCATGAAGCCTCTAAGCAGCGGGTGATATCCTGGCAGGAGGAACTTCAGTCTCTGCAGTCAGCTGTTGGAGAGCTGATTATCGAGTGTGAGAACAGATTTGTGCAGAGTAAAGACTTCGAGACTGAAGTAAAGCGAACTTTGACTTGGCTGCAACAAGTGAGAGATGAGCTAGGATGTGCTGTTGTTGTGGATGTGAAGGTGGAAAAGGTCCAGGAAGAGATCAGGAAGCAGCAGATCATGCAGGAGGAGGTGCAGTCTCGACTCAGGATTGTGAATGCTTTGAGCACTATGGAAAAACAGCGGTACACCAATGCTAATGAACGTGTTCCAGCCCATGTGGATTCTAGTCTGCAAGAAATGGCAAAACTGGAAGCTGATGTTCAACAAGCTCTCAGCTCTAAGCAGGCAAGTGAAAGATCATGTAACTGTTACAACTACTAAATACATTGTTGACTGTACCATGCTTATTTAATAACTGTATAATTATTTATCATACTATTATACTTCAGATTACTCTAGAACAAGCACTGGCCTTGTGTCAAAAGTACCATTCACGGATGCAAGCAGCATGTGAGTGGCTTGAAGATGCTGTAGGATTTTTGCAGCAGGCCAGTCTGGGAGTGGATGTGGAGAACTATGAAGAGTGTCTTCGGCAGCAGGAGGATATCATGGCAACTGAGCAAGACTTCCTCAGTGTGCTTCAGGAACTTGAGGCACTCCCACCACAATTGGAAAATCTTGTGAACAACACAGCAAAAGAACAGCTGCGACTGAGTGTGGAGTCTGCTCAGCAAAGAGGTGTAGAGGTCAGAGATCAACTTCAGTGTCATCAGGATGTTTTAAACAGGTACAATACTTTAAGTTTACAGAAATGTTTTTTTGCCAGATTGGTGAGTGACTATTAGTGGCCCTAACTATTTCTCTCTGATATCAAGCCATTGCCTTGCTTCATTTGGAAATACAAATATACTGTACCTATCGGGCCAGCTAATAACAGTGTGCTAATTAATTGTATGCAATTTTCAGATTAAAATACATTAAGATGCATTATGAAACCAAATATTAGTTTTCTTGAAATATAAGCAGCTTGTACCAAGGAAACGTACAACATAGCAGGGACGGTATCTAGCAACAAGCCATATATCAGTATATAGATTTTTAAAGGGCATATAAGAGAGTAGATATACCTATTAGGTGTGTAAGAGAGATGTAGATGATGTACATGTACATTAAGTATTGTTTATTTCATATGCTAATGTCAGCTGTGTGGAGCAATGGAAATCTTATCAGGAGGCTCGACAGACAGTCATTGATCTGTTGAATGAAGCAGAGAAGAAACTTACTGAGTTCTCCACAGCCAAGGCAGAAACTATTCAGGAGGCAGAAGAGAAACTCAAGAGTCATAAGGTAGACACAACTTGGTGAAATAAGTTTGTATTCTAAAAATAATGTATTATGTGTTTCTAATTTGCCAAGTCCTTCTTTTCTATTCTACAGTCACTGGTGTCCATGGTGAATGGATTCCAGGAGAAGCTGACAAGTTTGGAGGAACAAGCATCTCAGTTGGAGTTGATTGGATGTGATACCAGCAAAGCCACCATTAGCCGCTCTATGACAACAGTATGGCAGCGTTGGACTAGACTCCGAAGCATGGCTCGAGGTCAAGAGAGGGTGCTGGAAGACACAGCTCATGAGTGGAGAACCTTCAGAGAGAAGGTGATCATTTATATGGAGAAAACAGATACACACTGTATATTTAATGAATAATGCATATATGAAATATAATGGCTGATTTGCTATCGCTGTGTTAGTACTGATTACAAATTACATTGAAATGTAATTTTTATTGTTTCAGATAATTAAAGTGAGGGCTATAGCAGAAGAGCTAAAGGGCCGGGTTCCTGAATGTTCTGTTGAAAAAGCCTCTAAAGCCACACTTCAGTCACTTCAAGAGCAGAATGAACTGGTCACTCAGGACCTGGAGAGGGAACTGTCTTCCCTCACACTCCTGCGGCAGTATGCCCTCAGCCTGTTGCATGATGTGGAAGTCTCAGTGCCAACCACTGATCTTGACCAGCTGCCTAGTCTGAAGGAGATTAAAGCAGTGCAAGATCAGTTTGAGAGGTAATTTACCAGTTGATTTAAATAGATTTTTGGTGGGTACTTTATAAAGTAGCTATCTAATGCTAACTTTTTTTTTCTCCCTGCCAGTCTCTTACAGAAGTCTAAAACAGGTAGAGCACATGTCCAGCAGGAACTGAAAGATAGAGAGGAAGTTGAAAGAGGACTAAGCTTGGTAAAAAGCTGGATTCAGGATTCTAGAGAGCTCTTGCTCAATCCCACTTCTGATATGGACATTCTCACACAAGAGCTAGAGGTGACATATCAGGCACATCACAATGTACATTTTCTGTGACACATCTTAGATAGTATATAATTATTCTAATTTAGCTTTTTTAAAAACTGAAAAACATACGGAATGGAATCTTTCTCTTTTCTTAGGCAATACATGGAGAGCTGATAGTCCATCGTCAGAATGTGGATAAAATTGCAGAGCAACAGCAGAGTAAATACCTTGACTTGTACACTATCCTGCCCTCAGAGATCTCTATGCAGTTGGCAGAGGTTGCTTTGGCCCTAGGCTCTATTGAAGATCAGGTACATACACAGTTTGTAATACTTGGATATATCAGTATAGTTTGAACAGCCGCTTTATTTACTCTATCCCGGTGTGTTATGTGAACTGTTTCTCATTAACGTTTAAGGTCCAATCCAAGGAAAGAGACATTCAGAAGACTAGAGTTATCAAAGAGGAATTTAATTCCAGGATTAATGACATTTCTGAAAAATTAAAAAGTATTTCAACAACACTCAAAGAAAAGGCCACTGATATTGATCAAGCCAAAGAAGAAACTCAAGTAGGTTTAAAAGAATTTGGCTGTCTTTATTCTTGCTACCAGTCCTGTTAAGCATTGTTGTCATGTGTTCTACTTATTCTTTTTTTTTAATGCTTATATAGGGTTTCTGTGTTGAACTGGAGTACTGCGGTAGAACACTTGCTGAACTGATTGCTGCTGTACAGGACCTTGGTCGACGTCATCCACTACTGTCCAGGCAACTAAGTGATAGCATTGCTAAGTTAGGAGAGATCCACCATCACACTCTCCGTTTAGCAGAGTACAGAACAGTCTGGCTAAAGAAGGTACTGATCAACATTACGTACAGCCGTAAAATGCATTTTGTGTAAAATGCATGAAGGAACTATATTTAAGACAGTAAAGCTATGAAGATTGTTCCCCATTTCTGTATAATTCTCCATAGGTAATGATTGTGTCATGATAGATTATACATAATTTATGCATCTCTGTTCATCAGGCGGATGCACATCTAGATGAGTACAATGAGATGCTGGAGTTTATAGTGAAGTGGACAGAGCGAGCTCGAAGCTTAGCTAAGACCAATATCATCTGGAACTCCTCCTCTCACTTACAGGAGCAGATCAGAATGTACCAGGTACAATACATTGCACAAGTAGTGTGCATATATACACACAAAAAACCTGCATTATAACAAAGTAATGTTTTGTCCCTGGTTCTGCAGTCTGTGTTGCATGAATCAAAGGAACTCCATGGTGATCTAGAAGCTATGCAGGAGAAGGTGGAACTGTTGTCTGAGTGTCTACAGGTGGAAGCCATGAGCCAGCAGGTGGCAGAGCTGAGCCGCCACACAGAGGAACTGGAGCAGGCCATCAAATCACGATTGCAGAGTTTACAGGAAGCTGCTACGGTAGTAGTGACTTGAATTTTTTTTTGCCTGTTACAATTATACGTTTCTGTTACTTTACATTTTCCCTTTTCTTACAATAAATTGAGTTCAATTAAAGGTTAAATTTATACAGTATTTGTACAGTAGTTGTAGATTATTTATGTAACCATAAAAATAGTTTTCCGTAGCCTTTTAACCAAGGATGTCAGTAACTCTGGAGTTGGCACAGTATATTTCTGGCCTGTTCTATAGAATATTGTTTTAATGACAGTGATAACAGAATTGCAAAGCATTTGCACTAGATCAACATACATCCAATTCTGTTTATCAGGACATGGAAAAGTTTGAGAGTGAGGTAAAAGCCTTGCATATGGCTCTGGAACAGGTCCAGGCAACCCTCACCTCTCCTGAACTAGCCCGCCTGAGTCTCAAAGAACAGCTGACTCAGAGACAGGTAAACACATCTCACATCCCTTAAGTATAAATTAAATTAACTTGGCACTGCAGATGATCATACACCATTAAACGAATAGTTCAGTAGAAATGTACACAATTTTCCATTCCAAATGTTGTCGATTATCCAGATGTTTGATATCTGATGTCAACTTCTTTAGCATTTGAGCTATGAGGGTAACATGGCTAACAACTAATTATTTAAACATTAATGTTTGAAATCTACTATTATTTCCTGAATTATTAATCATCTTTCTGGTATATATTGACCTGTAAACTTTCCAAGCCTGAGACCTAAGTGTGTATTGATGTTTTTATGAGATATTTGTGGGATATACTTGTGTATACTCATGTCTGGTGTTCTTGTTTAGCATCTGTTGTCAGACATGGAGAGCTTTAAGCAACAGGTGGATGCAGTGCAAGCCTGTCAGAGTGCACTTCGCATGCCAGAGGAGGTGGTGAACAGCTTATCAATCTGTCGCACAGCCCTTAACTTGCAGCAGGAAGCCAGCCAGCTGCAGCACACTGCCATCCAACAATGCAACATTCTTCAGGTATAGGACAAATCAGAGGAAATTTCTGAACACTTCAGTTTGGCTGTTTGTATTTTGCTTGCTCTAAAATATTTAGTTTAGATTTGTATGTAGAACAAGAATTAGTATGCATTAAATATGTATGTGTTTTTTAATGTGTTCCACACTGCTATAGTCATATTATTCATATTACCTACAGTGTTGGCATAATAGACATTTTATTATTTTATCAAGTCAGTAGGATATGCTTCTATATCTGTATTGGGCCTTATTTCAGTTAGCACTAGCTTTAGAAATTCATATAAATTCTGGCTTGATTATTTTCCTACTGCTTACACATGCTTATAGATAATATACCTAATATATTAAAATTAAATAGAATAAATTGGGGAGAAGTTCTACCTGTAAAAGTGAAGTATACCAGGCAAGATCTTGGCATAACGGAATAATTATTCATTAGATTTTACAACTTCCTCTGTTAGGAGGCAGTGGTCCAATATGAGCAGTATGAGCAAGAAGTACAGCATTTGCAGGGACTCATTGAGGATTCTCACCGGGTCATTCAAGACCGACCTGTTCCCACCAGTAATATCCAGGAGCTACAGAGCCAGATACGCCACCATGAGGTAAGCATGTAGTACAACAAGCAGAAGAGCATGACATATTGTGTACCCTGATCAACCAGAACTTTTTCTTATTGAACAGGAGTTGGCCCAGAAAATCAAAGGATACCAGGAGCAAATTGCATCATTAAATTCTAAGTGTAAGATGTTAACAGTGAAAGCCAAGCATGCCACCATGCTGCTGACTATGAGAGACACAGAAGGGCTAAGTGAGGAAACACAGGAACTAGACAAAGCTGCAAAGACACAGTCACAGCCTTTTGTGGTGAGAATAAATGAGAATAACTGCAACTGATATGGATACATCTGTCTTCTTGTTAATCATCTTGTTCTAATCATCTTTTTTTCTTGGTGGTGTCAGGAAACACCTAGTCACAGTCACACCCACCTGTCTTCTGTCACTGATGAGTCTGGTGAAGAAGGCATTCACAGCGAGATTTGCACTCCTCTTCGTCGCCATCACTCTCCTATCACTAACACTGAGGCTTCACTTAGCATGGTACTCTAATCACAGCATGTTTTGTGTACTCATTAGTATATAACATTCTATCTATAGATCTAGTACTTATGCATTTGTTTACTGCTCATGGTTTCCTCTTGTATTTAGTTGTCCATGGGCCAAGCCAATCTATTCAGAGCTCCTATACAGGAGTTGTATGATCCAACCCTTGAGTCTGTGGCTAAACTCGATGACCTTCAGCGTTCATGGGAGACACTGAAAAATGTGGTATGTGATGACATCAAAAGTAGATAGAGTATACTGACACTTTGGACAATTTAAATTTAATTTTTATTAATATTATAGATCAGTGAAAAGCAAAAGACTCTTTACGAGGCTCTGGAGAGACAACAGCGATACCAAGGCTCTTTGCAGTCCATTTCCTTAAAGATGGAGTCCATTGAGGTCAGCCTGAATGAGCCACCTTTGCATGACCTGAGCCCAGGCAGACAGATGATCCTGCATCAGGTTAAAGATTTTAACAATTGACAGATGAAGACACGTTTATACACTGAGGGGACATCATGTTGTTCCTGTAGTCCCTGTTAAAGTGTGGTACATGTGTTAATCAGTGTGGTACATTTTTGGTATGCCTTTTAGAATCTCATGGGAGACATTGTCAGGCTTCAGGACGACATAGATGAGCTTCAGTCAAACTTTGCAGACGATCTGGTATCTGAATCTGCAGACTCTGACACTGCTGAACAGTTAGCCATGCAGTCCACTCTCACTGTGCTCTCTGATCGCATGGCTACCATCCACATGAAAGCCTCGGGAAAACATCAGCTTCTGGAGGTATAGATTTGTTTTTGCTGATTCTTAACTATACAGTGGTTCTTTTTTCATCTTATTTCGATTGCTATCTGTGATCTGCAGTTTAATTAGGCAACATCTCAGATACTGTGCTATGTTTAATGATATTCTTATGGCTGAGAGTCTGATTAGAGCACCTGTTTTATGCTTCAGGAGCGTTTGAGTGACCGTCTTGAGAAGCAGCAGCAAGAGAAGGCCTTACAGCTTTACCTCAGCCAGGTGGATGAGCTCGACCAGTGGTTGCTATGTACACGCAGCATGATTAGCTCCACGCCTCAGGATTTAGAAATAAACGAACAGCTCTCAGACTGCCAGGTTAGAGCATCATCTACTTTCCACATTCATTACATGTTACATTGCATAAACATTACATGATCAGAAATGTGCAGAAATACATGGAAAACTGTAATAACCCTGCAGTCTAAATGTTGTGGTATAAAGAAGTACTAAGTGAACACTAGTATTAGAAGACCTAAGCAGCTGTAGCATGATTGTAAAGCAGATTATGTGTATGTCTCTCTGTAATTGTCATTGGTGGCTCAAGCAGCTTTTAGGTGATTAGTGGATTCATGTGCCTTGATTGGTGGTGCCTGCAAAGTTGCCCAACCCTAGCTTCATATTCCTACAGTAAGATTGGTTCTATGACAGGGAGACAAAGTGCCAAACAAATAGGATCATACTTAGTTGGACAAACCCAATTGATTCCTAGTTTCCTTGTTTACTTATCACAGCACAATATTAAACATTTATAGCAAAAGCAATGTCTGTTAAGAGAATGAGACATGAGGGATTAAGAACAATGTGCTTTTCTCAAGTGGATAGAGACCTAGGATGATACTGGGGCATCAGGAATTCCAGGCTGCAGTGCTCAGGCCCAACTTTGTGCAGATTAGAGGGCAGAATCATGTTTGAGTTGGCGTCTCTCTTGTTACTCTTGCAGAACATGCTGTTGGAGATTGAAGAGAAGGTGCTCACTCTCTCTGAGCTCAGCTTGCACAGTGAAGCTCTGCTGCTGGAGGGACAGCCTGAGACCAGGGATGAAGCTGAACAACTAGCCAGGAAACTGCGCACTTTAAAGAGCAGCCTGGTGGAGCTGCAACGGATGCTACAAGATAAACAAATAAATATTCAGGTAAATCTCTAATTCTTCACATGTTTCCTGATCATATGTGTTCTGGTCATTACTGGTCATTAGTACATGGTAGAAGCAATAGTACATTCTTTTATTAGGATTATTTTTTTTTAAGGGATTGCTTCAGGAGCAGTCTGACAGTGAATCAGAGTCCAGTCTCTCTCAGGGTCCTAATGTGCAGGACTGGCTGGCAAATGCCCACTCCACACGGAATCAGCACCAACAGGACACCCTGCAGAGACAGAGGGTACACTGACCTTTTTCATATGATGTTAGAGTGTTTTGATTACTTTTGTTATGATGGTTTTATCATTAGAAATGTCTTAAATAGTAGGTAATTTCAGATTTGTGGTGATTTTCTTACTTTAGCATGTTTAGTTTTACTTCTAACTTGAATTGTCTGACAATGTAGCTTGCTAGCATCATTACCAATTGAAATGAAATGTTCTAATAGATCTATCTGATTTTCTGTGAAATAAGGAACTTGAGGAGCAGTTGGCTGAGCAGAAAAAATTGCTGAAATCTGTAGCTAGCCGTGGAGAAGAGATCCTCAACCAGCAGGCTTCACCCAGCAGTGCCAGGTCAATTAGCCTTTTACAAAATATTTGCTTTGTAGGTATCATTGTTGTGACACTTAACAGATAAAGAGGCTGAAGGTGACAAACAGGATCTTACTGTTGATTCCTAGTTGCCTTGTTTTCTTGTCACAGCACAAAATTAAAGATTTATAGAAAAGCATTCTCTATTAAGAGTCTGGCACTTATGTATACATAAGTATACACACCTGTGTTTCAGTTTGGAGTGAGGAAAATTTTACATACCAAATTGTTGTTATAAATCAAAAGTTCAGAGGATATTTGCAGATGGTACACTTACTAAGTACTAATTACCAAGTACTATTACCTGTTTAAGCCATTGTTCTAAAAAAATGTACCATGATTTTCCTTTTTCTATGTCACCTGATCAATCTACAGTGTTTCTGAGGGACTCATTACAGAACTGGAAAATGAGAGCCAGGCTACACTGCGACAGAGGAGACAGAGATGGGAGAGCCTGAAAAAAGACTTAACCACCAAACTACAGCTTCTTCAGAACTCTTTAGAGCAGGATACCAAGCAACCAGTACTGTGATCCTAATACCTCCATGATCATAAATACATATCGATACTGACTTTAGTTCACTACAGAATGTACAACAAAACAGCTGGTTGTTGTTATTTTTCAGTTTTATTCCAGGACTGCTCGTGTAAGCACCTCTCCTCCTTTCTATAAAAGAGAGGCCCAGGTTAAGGACAAGAGTACACTGAAGTCATTATACAGTAAATTCAACCAGGCTGTGGAGAATGCTCAGGTGCCCTAAATAGCAATCATTATATTTCTCTTTGGAAATTTGGAAATGTCAGTACTGTACCATGTTTTGCTATTGTGTTTGCAGATTACAGGTTCAGAAGAGCAAGGTATGCAGTTGGAACAGCAGCTATATTCAGCAGTTATAGCTACCTTCTCTTGGCTAGATGATGTAGAGAACACACTATTCTCTAGGTCAATGCTTCTCACTGAGAATGCAGAAACACAGCTCTCCAACCACGAGGTAAGTGAATTTCCATTTGCTGTGCCAATGATTTAGCCATTTTTAACATTATTAATTATTTATATCATACTCCTTAATTTATGACAAAGAAGATCTAAAATATTTGCTTTTCGACTTTACAAATGGTTCTCGATATGCTCGTCTTTCAGGCCTTAGGGAAAGATGTGGCTGAGGTCACAGGAGAGGTGGGCCACTCCCGAGGACTGCTTGGGAGTGTTGTTGGTTTTTCTGGAGAGAAGCATACTCTGATGGAGGACACTGTTGACTGCCTGTCTCAGATACTAGAAACCTTAGATTCAGCAGTGGAGCGTCGCTGTGGGAGCATGAGGAGTAGGATGCAGGATCTCACTGACTTCCAGGTAAACACTATCTCAGATAAAGCTGGTGGTAAAATATTGATGCCTATCCTATCAGTAGATGGGCATCATCTAACGTGATATGTCTTTTGTTTTTTACAGACTGAGCTTGAACTGCTTTTCTCTGACATAAGTGAGAGCAAGTTTCATATTCTACAGAAGCTAGCAGGGATCCTTGACTGTCCTCCAGATAAACAACTAGAGGTTAAAAATGAGGGTTTTTTTTCATCAATATATGACTGTCATTGGGTTGCTAATACCTTTTAAATTCCTTATGTGACATTTTCCTTTACAGATAATTGCTGAGGTAGAAGAGTCTCTAAGAGGGTTAGAGCACAAAATTACAGATTTAAAAACCAGAGGAGCAGTTCTGCAGCCAGATCAGATTTCTAACAATGAACTGATGAAGCTTCAGGTACACAGTCTCTCATCATACTGTCTGAAATTAAAAAGGACATATATTTTCAGGTAATGTACTCTTTTTCAGAGCAACATTTCAATATTTTATAGGACACTTATGAAGAGCTGGTGATGACAGTGGGCTCTCGTCGGAGTGGGCTGAACCAGAGCATGGCTCTGAAAAGTCAGTATGAGCGGGCATTACAAGACCTGGTGGATCTGGTGGATACTGCTCAGGACAAGATTGCTGCTGACCAGAAGATAATTGCTGGCTCAGTGGAAGAGGTCCAGAGTCTGTTAGATAAACACAAGGCAAGCTTTGTTTTAACAAAAAGAATTGTTCAAATGCTGTGATATGAGTAGGTAGTATGGCAGTAAAGACAGCCATAAATGTTGTGCGTAATATCTTGCTAGGAGTTCTTCCAAGGGCTGGAGTGGCATATGGTCTTAACTGAGATGTTCTACAAGAAAATTAGTGCCTTTGTCCTGCCACAAGAGAGTCAAGCTCTAGAGGACACTTTGGCCCAAGCGCAGGAGGTTCTAAAGCAGGCTCACAAGAAAGGAGTGGAACTAGAGTACATCCTGGAGGTGAGATAGAGTCTTTCAAATGTAATTAGTAGATGATAAGTTGATCTAATTGTTGTCATTCTTACAGTGTTTCTCTCTGTATATTCTTGCTTGCCTGTTTTATGTGTGTTTATATGTGACTATAGACTTGGAGGTGTTTGGTCCTGGATTATCAATGTCTGAACAGACATCTGGAGGCAGTAGAGGGTCGCATGCCTGCTGTTCCTCTGTTGGAGGAGACAGAGGAGAGGTTAACTGAAAGAATAGCATTATATCAGGTATGTCAGAAGTTGTCATTCTCTACATCCTATGTAAAAGTCAAAGCTATGTTTTACACTCATGCAGGGTTTTTGACACCACATAATATAAATATGTAAAGATTTTATATATATATATATAATTTTTAATTATTTATGGCATGGTAGTACTGCATGTAGTACTGGAATAGGTTCTGAATATACTGTGATCCGATTCAGGACAACGTGGTTACTGTAGTTGAATGAATGAATGAATAAATGACTGTGGCATCAATTAAGGTAATCATTAATCCTATCTACCCAGAGCCTGAAGTCCATCTTGGCAGAGCACCAGTACAAGCTTCATCAAGTACTAGAGGAAGGCAAGTCCCTACTGCAGTCCGTGGCCTGCCACCCTCTGGAGAACCAGCTTACTCTGCTGGGGGAGCACTGGCTGAGCAACACCACCAATGTCAATAAAGAACTGCAGCGTCTGGATTCTATCCTCAAACACTGGATCAGGTCTAGACCCACATAACCATTTATTTGTACCTTAATTAAAAACTCGCTATTTTAAAGTACAAACAAAATAATGGTGACTGTTTTTCTCAGATATCAGAGTGAATCTGCTGAGCTAAACGAGTGGCTACAGGATGCATTGGAACGTCTGGAATTTTGGAACAGTCAGTCAATAACAGTGCCTGAAGAGCTGGAGACAGTTAGAGACCACCTGTCAGCTTTCCTGGTTAGTACTGTTTTAGTTAGAACCAACATCTAACAATAGGTCTTTAAATTCTACAATATCTAAAGGTGAGCCTCTAAGTGCATTGTAATTCTGCAACTCTAACGTAAATAACTTTGTCTGTTGGTCTATATATTTTCGGGGATATGTAAAACATACATCTTCTTCCTACCAGGAATTCAGTAAAGAAGTTGAGGCTCACTCCAGTTTGAAATCCTCAGTATTCAGTGAAGGTAACCAGCTGTTGAGACTGAAAAAAGCAGACACAGGCATTCTCAGAGCAGAGTTAGCTCGTGTGGAAGCCCAGTGGGCTGAACTGCTCACTCGCATCCCTGTTGTGCAAGAGAAACTTCACCAGGTAACGTGCTAACCGGACCATACAGTATGTCATCTGCTAAACTGGGTGAACAAATAACAAATAGGATTAGGATCATAAGGATTCTGTAGAGTCTCTTTATTCTCTTAAGTAGAAGTTATCTCGCCTTCTTGCAGTAATGGCTGACACAAATGTTTTCACCCTGTTACAGTCTCATATGGACAAGTTAGCTTCATGTCATGCCATCACTGAGCTTGTTAACTGGATCTCACTGATGGAGAGAGTGATGGAGGAGGATGAAGAAAACCTTAAAGGAGCTGTGGGGTCAAAGGTTATACAGGAGTACTTGCAGCGCTATAAGGTAGGTTCAGCTTATGAAGGAATAAACTCAGAACAAAAATATGAATTTACAGTGTCCTTGATAGTCATTGGTTGGTGTGTTGCCATTTTTAAGTTAATTTTTTCTGTTGTATTGAGTTAACAGTGTTTTGTGTTTGTATTATCATCATTATAAATGTTGTTTTTACATGTTAATACCTGCACCACAAATTCACATTCCTCACATATAATTGACAATAATAATAACAATTCTGATTTGAGTCTCACTTAAAAAAAAACAATATGATAACTAACCATTTTTCTTTCCATCTGTAGGGTTTTCGGGTAGATGTGAACTGTAAGCAGTTGACTGTGGATTTTGTGAACCAGTCAGTGCTACAGATTAGTGGGCAGGATGTGGAGAGTAAACGCAGTGATAAGACAGACTTCGCTGAGAGGTTGGGAGCCATGAACTGCCGCTGGCAAATCCTCCAGGCTCGCATCACAGAGAGGGTGAGATTTATGCTTTTATCTAATGTGTTGCAAATTTGTGAACGAGTAAATGTACTCATTTACATGCAAGTTTTTTTTTTCAGGTCCAGTACTTGGAGGTCTTGCTGCAGTCTTGGCTAGACTATGAAAGCAATGTGGAGTGCCTTAAAACATGGTTAAATGCTCAGGAGGAGCGACTCAAGAGGAAACACAAGATTGAGGATCTCACCTCCGTGCAAAATGCTCTGAGAGACTGTCAGGTAATACTGTAATGTTGTGAATCATATGCTTCACAAACATGTATAGTCTGATCCAACTTTTATTCAGCAATTCACCAGCTTAAGAAAGTTTCAAAGTGCTTTTAGATGTGAGAACCAAATACTGTATGTGTTAGCTCACAAATTGCATCTTTCCTTTTTGTTATTTCACATACATGCACACAGGACATGGAACTGATGGTTAAGGAGAAGGAGAGGGAGGTGGAGAGAGTAGAAGAGCAGGCCTGTGCTCTTGTCCAGAACAAAACAGATGAAGCCTGTGCTGTTGTCATGGAAACTCTCCAGGCACTGAATCATACTTGGGCCAATCTTGACCATTTGGTATGTTAATTTTCTGATTTTAACTGCAAAATATGATAAACATGTTTTATGAGCCACATGTAATTACACATGTGTGTGTACAGTAAATAGACTAAAACTCGCTAGTGTACTTTACAGATCGGACAGCTGAAGATCAGCCTGAAATCAGTATCTGATCAATGGAGTCAATACAGACAGGCAGCTGAAGAGATTAACAGTAATCTGACAGAGGGGAGGTACTCTGTGTCTCGCTTTAGACTGCTCACTGGCTCTCTGGATGCTGTGCAGCTCCAGGTGGACAGTCTACAGGTAGGACTGCTCTTAACTCCTACAAACAATTTTAATGTACACATGTATGTATAGAAAAAGTGGTGCTGATGCACATTAGACAGAACAGAAAATACACTGACATCTCTTTTATCCCTTTATCAGAATCTGCAAAAAGAGCTGGTGAAGCAGGAGAGCAGTCTAAGGAAGTTTGGAGCAATTACACATCAACTCCTAAAGGAGTGCCACCCATCAGTGTCTGACTCTCTGAATAATACTCTTAAAGATGTCAATGCCAGGTGGAGCAGCCTGGTAGAAGAAATAGTGGAACGTTTGAAGAGTAGTAAAGCTTTGCTACAGCTGTGGCAGAGTTATAAAGACCTGTATGAACAGAACAATGGCAGCATCCAGAGCCTGGAGAACAAAGCAGAGCAGCTCCTGAAGACGGCGAACAAAAAAGACATCTTAGAGGAAGAGGTGTCTACTTGGATTCAAGACTGTACTGTACGTGCCGTTATTCGTGTGATTGCATGTTAGGGGTCTTTGACTTTTTTGAAATTAGAAGCCACTAATGATTGATTATCTGAGCTTGGATGAGAAATTCTGCATTTTTTTATCTGCATTACCTTACTTTGTCCAAAATCACTGTCAGTATTGTTCAATTTCCTAAAGACAATTACGTTGCCCTGAATTCCTTTTGACTGCTTTTTTAAAAAAATAAACAGTCCCCAAAGTATTGTAAGACCAGTTATATAGTTTTTAAGGAATATTGGACAATAGATACAATAAACAACTTGGCTTTGTTGTTCTAATACTTTCAAATGACATTGCAGGTAGAAGCTACATGTATGATATAAGGATTTATTAAGAACTTTCATTATGTTATGTATGTCAATATGTTATATATGTAATTTGCAGCTGATAATCCTTAAAGTTCTTAAAAATGTAATAATCATTCAATAATCATGTGCTATGTCTCTGTGGTTACTTTCATCAGGAGTTGCTGCGATCTCAGGCGCCAGTGAAAGCCTCTCTACAGGTATTGTTAGAGTTAGGGGAACAGCTCAAACAACAGGTGGACACTTCAGCCACAGCCTCCATCCAGTCAGACCACCAGTCCCTTTTGCAGCGCCTTTGCTCCATGGATCAGAATCTCACCCGCCAGCAGGCTGCCCTTCAGGTTCAATTTCTAATGCTGGATTTTGGAAAAATAACATGATATGTGGTTGGATATTTTTTGTAATGATACCTCTTATCAATTACAGGCGGGAATGCAGGACTATGAGACCTTTAATGAACTGCTGGGCACTCTTGGCCAGTGGACAATTGAAGCTGATGAGGTTCTTAAGGGTCAGGACCCAAATGGCTCGTGTGACCAGTTAGTTATCCAGGACCGCATGGAAGAGCTCAAGAAACAGATGCTGAAATTCAGCAGCATGGCTCCAGACCTGGAGCGTCTTAATGAGCTGGCCTACAGGCTGCCCCTCAGTGACTCTGAGATTAAACGCATGCAGAACTTGAACAGGAACTGGTCCACCATATCAGCCCAGACCACTGAGAGATTCAGGTTTGATTGCTCTAGCATGCTGTAGTATTGCAATAGAATACACAAATATTATTTTATATAAAGGATATAAAGCATGCTGTCACTGTAATATTTGATATATCTCTTATTGCTAATGGAACCCTAAGAATGAAGGATCTATTTTTTAACATTGTTTAGCCAAACATAAATATAACTAATATATAAATCTCATTTTTAGTAAACTGCAGGCCACCCTTCTGCAGCAGCAGACTTTTCTGGAGAAGTGTGAGACATGGATGGAGTTCTTGGTACAGACAGAGGAGAAGCTGGCTGTGGAGATCTCAGGAAATTTCCAGAGCTTAATGGAGCAACAGAAAACTCATGAGGTAAGAGTACACAGCTATAACCAATGGCATGCCTGATCATACCCTAATGTATGTACACATTATATTTCTATATATTGCAGCTCATGAACGAAATGTGTACTTTTTTGTCTACATTTTACAGAACACTATTTGCCATGCTTATTTTTTATAAAAAGGTAGACACTATGAAAAATATATAAATTAGCACCAACAATTTTTCTTGAAAGGTCTAAAGCTCTTTTAATCTTTATTTCATAGTTGTTTCAGGCAGAGATGTTCAGCAGACAGCAGATCCTACACTCCATCATCAGTGATGGACAGCATATGCTCGAGCATGGACAGGTGGATGACAGGTGAATATATTTTATTAAATGGATTTGATTAGCAATTTTAAAGGTACACATTATACTTAGGATGCATGATATACTCTAACCACCTTGTTTGCAGAGATGAGTTTAAGCTGAAGTTGGCCTTGTTAAGTAACCAGTGGCAGGGGGTGGTGAGACGGGCACAGCAGCGGAAGGGCATCATAGACAGCCTGCTTCGTCAGTGGCAGCGCTATAGAGAGATGTTAGAGAAGATGCGCAAATGGCTGGCGGAGATCTCACAGCAAAGTGATGCTCTGCAGCCCGGGTCTACAGTATCATTGCAGCAGGCCCGAGCTATGCTTGATGCTGTGCAGGTAACCAGAACCACACTGTCTTTCACATTGATTATAGTTGATTCTTTGTTCCCAGTTAATCAAAATGTATTAGCTGTTTAGCAGAAAAACTTTCTAATTGTCTATGATGTTGTAGACAACAAACATAAAAAAACATAAAAAAAATATAGCTGAAATGAAAAGTCATTTAGTGCATGATATTTTTACAGTAATAACACAGTAAAACTGTACTGACTGGTAACACTTACTGGTATTCTCACTGGCACACCCTACTTTATTTACTTTACTACTCTCTGTAGCTGAAAGAGAAGGTGCTACAAAGGCAGCAAGGCAGTTACATTCTGACAGTCGAAGCTGGGAGGCAGCTTTTGCTCTCTGCAGACAGTCGGGCAGAGGTATCCCTACATGAAGAACTGCTCAGCATCCAGGAACGCTGGAGACATGCCAACATGTGCCTGGAGGAGCAAAAGAGAGAGCTGGCTGTCTTACTCAGGGTACAGCACTAAACCATATATTAATATTATTATATTAATCTGTTACATTATTGTGTTATTGCCCTGTAAGGACTTTTTTAGATGTTTCCAAGATTCAGTATTTATTCTTTCTTGTTAAGCAATTTCTGGACTTCATTAGCAGAAAGAACCTTAATAAATAAAAAAATATTTCTGAGCAGGATTGGCAGAGATGTGAGGAAGGTATTGGAGGGTCTCAGGAGAAACTGCGGGCTTTTAAGCGTCAGCTGTCTCAGGCTCTGCCAGATCACCATGAGGAGCTGCAGGCTGAACAGATGAGATGCAAGGTAACACTACCATACTAGCTGGTTCTTATGAAACAGTAATGTTAATATATTAATATGTAGTTAATGTTGACATTAACTGTAAACCCAAACTGTACTTATATGTTTTTGTTAAATGCCTGACAGATACAACATATACTTTTTATAGAATATTAGCTCTTCTATTACATGCAGGACTTGGAGAGCATGTTTGATGGCTGGACAGAGGACTTGGCTCACCTGACTGTGCTGAGAGAATCTCTTTCAAGCTATATTAGCAATGAAGACCTGTGCGTGCTGCAGGAGCGCATTGAACTGCTACAGCGCCAATGGGAGGAGATCTGTCACCAGGTGATTAAATGTATCTGTTATCCAGTAGATTATATTAAAAATAAAATGCTGTGGGGAAGAAACTTAATATTCACAAGGTATATTAGTTCCCCTTTCAAATGTATATCTGAGCCCATAGGTGGTGATGTTGCACCATGCGTGAACTCAGCTTCAGTTTATTTCTGGATGTTGAAGGCCACCTAAAATCACTTACCACAACGTTGTCACTTGAGTCATATGATGATATACTAAATTTTATAATTAGCATATTGAATCTCACGCGCACACACACACACACACACACACACACACATCAAGAAACATGTTTGTATGTCAATTTGAAATGAGTCTTTATATGGTAAGAATTATTAGATCATTCATTTCTTGAAATGGATTTTAAGGTCCCTAACTATTCAAAAAAGTTATAAAGAGTAATTAATAAGTTCTGAGACCGAAAGTAATATGTGCAGTAGAGCAGGCCTTCCTGTCAGTTTGCTTGACTGGCATCCGGTATGTCTGTCTATAGACCACAGGATGTGTGCAAGCTTTTCATATCACAAGGTTTAAGAGCACTTAACAATTCAGTTCATCTTTACTCTTCCTGCACAAACTGCTACTACTTTTTGACTCAGCTGAATCTTTTATTTCTTTTTGACAGTTGTATAGGTATGTATATTTTATGGTAACAAATTATGGAAACAAAATGCTAGTATTGAGCATTTCATTAAAAATCCGTGTATTGTTTTGTCTCTGTGTGCAGTTGTCTTTGCGCAGGCAGCAGGTGAGTGAGAAACTGAATGAGTGGGCCATCTTTAATGAGAAATACAAAGAGCTATGTGAGTGGCTCACACATATGGAGAACAAGGTCTCCCAGAATGGTGAAATCAGCATTGAAGAGATGATTGAGAAACTCGGAAAGGTAAACCAGTTCAAATCACATGTACGCTAGATGGAAGTAGAGTTAAAAGGACTAAGTTCAAAGCATTACCAGTGTGCTTTTGTCATCTAGAGTTGACTGATCCGTCTGTGTGTTTCTGTAGGACTATCAGGAAGAGCTAACAGCTGCTCAGGAAGATAAGCAGCAGCTCCAGCTGATGGGGGAGCGTTTAGTAAGAGCTAGTCATGAGAGCAAAGCTTCAGAGATAGAACACAAACTCGTCAAGGTCAGCGATCGCTGGCAGCACCTGCTCGACCTCATTGGTGCTAGGTAAGACCGCACAGACTGCAGAACTGGAAAACAGCAGGATTCCCTTCAAAGTATACATGCTACCTAATAAAGAACTCTTGAGTATTAGGAAGAATATGTTCCAGGGGTGTAGTATACTGTGTCTCTGACTATATCCTATTTTGCATATCAAGGACAAAAAAACTGAGAGAGACTCTGGTAGCTGTACAGCAGCTGGATAAGAACATGAGCAGCCTGCGTTCCTGGCTGGCACACATTGAGACAGAGCTTTCGCGTCCAGTTGTCTATGACACCTGCGACTTTCAGGAGATCCAGAGAAAACTGGACTTGCAGCAGGTATATATACACCTGATTTCATTCACACAAAAACTACCACCATCCTAATACATGTTATAACATCAACTCATATACTTTGCATTTTCAGGAGCTGCAGAGAGACATAGAGAAGCACAGCACAGGTGTGGCCTCTGTCTTAAATCTGTGCGAGGTGCTGCTTCATGACTGTGATGCTTGTGCCACAGATACAGAATGTGACTCTATCCAACAAGCCACACGCAGCCTGGACCGCCGTTGGAGGAGCATCTGCGCCATGTCAATGGAGAGAAAGCTCAAGTAATTTTCCTGAGAGCTTTGATTATAGAGTGTGAAAAACATTTTAGATAGTTGAGTTAGTTAAATAGATCTAAAGATAATTAACTGCATTTATTGCATTCATAATTTTGAGTTTAATATGAGCAATTATGGTGAATTTAAGCAGTGATACATTTCCAGTTAGATGAAATAAACTTTTCTTTCACTGTATTATTTCTCTACACAGGATTGAAGAGACGTGGAGACTCTGGCAGAGGTTTCTCGATGACTTCTCACACTTCGAGCAATGGTTGACAATGTCTGAAAGGACCGCTGCCTTACCGAACTCTTCTGGTGTGCTTTACACAGTGGCCAAGGAGGAGCTGAAGAAATTTGAGGTATGTTTCAAGTCCCAACACTTGTATTCCTAATGTTTTCTAGTTTTTTTTGGCTTTTAGCAAGTTTAAATGTACATGGAATTTACCTCTAACATTATCCCAATTACTTGCTCTTAAACAGGCCTTCCAGCGGCAGGTGCATGAAAGTCTCACCCAGCTTGAACTGATTAATAAGCAGTACAGACGGTTGGCACGAGAAAATCGCACAGACGCAGCTTGCCGTCTACGGGAGATGGTACATGATGGAAACCAGCGCTGGGATAACCTGCAGAGAAGAGTCTCCTCTATTCTCCGCCGGCTCAAGGTCTGCATATTTACTGCCCCTTTTTCTGTTTAATTGTTTTTTATTTTGGACATGATTTATGTAAAGATTTTTGTTATATGTTGAATCACTAGATATACTGTAATGAATAATATTCTAGAACCAAAGTGTTCTTAACATTTTAAACAAACTCTAAGTGAGCACACCACTAGCTTTCATGGCTCCAAAGAAAAGACAAATCTCCAAAGGTTGGGCAAACACATTTTGGAGATCACAATATATTTTGAAGAGTTATTCATATTTTGTGCGTATCACCTCATCACGTGAGATCCATCAGCCAGTGGGAATGGTGTTGAAAATGTGTCCCATAAAATGCACTAGTTCAATCTACCTTGTGTCACACTAAATCATAGATTTAAAAAAAAGTAGAGCAGATGTCTGAAAATACATCGAAATCATAGAATATGCAAACTAAACTAATCTGGAATATAAAGGTAATAATAAATATCAAATGTTTTATATCTTGTTTGCTTTGCAGCACTTTATTAGCCAAAGAGAGGAGTTTGAGACAGCCAGAGACAGCATACTGGTGTGGCTAACAGAGATGGACCTCCAACTAACAAACATTGAGCACTTCTCAGAGTGTGATGTCCAGGCCAAAATCAAACAGCTCAGGGTGAGTCTCTACTGAGCCATCAGCATGAATTACTTACTTTACTTTTATGTTCACAAAATACAAATAAATCTCTATTTGTTATATATTTGTTCGTTGTCTTTTGATCATCCATGCAGGCATTCCAGCATGAGATCTCATTGAACACAACCAAAATTGAGCACATCTTGCAGCATGGGGAGGCACTGATAGAGAAGAGCGAGCCTCTGGATGCTGCAATTATTGAAGAGGAATTAGAGGAGTTACAGCGCTACTGCCAGGAGGTATTTGGGCGAGTGGAACGCTACTACAAGAAGCTCATCCGTCTACCGGTACATGTAAATACTTTTTTATTCTTTTATTACAAGTGTAGATATCTATTGTACATATATAATTTGTCCATTCACTGTCAGCTGTTTCCACTGGATGACTTTATCATGATGTCCTGTGTATTTTCAGTTCACAGATGATGATATTTCATACTCAGATCGGGAATTTGATTTAGATGAGCCAGCGGATGTGTCCAGCCTTCCATGGAGTGAGCGTTTAGGTGACAGTCAACTCTCTCCAGTGCCCTCCTCAAGCCGATCTCCCTCCTTGGCTGTCCCACTACGGACTGAGCAGTCAGGCCGAGACACACCAGCTAGTGTTGACTCTATCCCTCTGGAATGGGACCATGACTATGATTTGAGTCGTGGACTAGAGAGCACCGCCAGATCCTCAGAGCAAGGAGAAGAGAGCAAGGATGGTGCATACATGCAGGCCTCAGCATCTGCACTCTCAGGTCAGTATGTACTTCTGAATCAGTCTCAGATAAATGTTATAAAGGTCTATAAACGGTGTTTTTTAAATACATAGTGACTACATACTGTAAGTGTAATGTTTAAAATACAGTAACTGACCTGACAGTTGCAGTAATTCATAATTATCACACCCAATTAGTAATAGAACGTCTTCTTAAACCTAAACTGATATCTGAATCTGTTTAAAACTATTACATTGAGCAAACTGTGCTAGTAAAATTTTAAGACATACTGCCAAAACTGTGCTGTATGCATTATATATGTCTCTTTCCAGATGTAGTGATCCCAGAGAGCCCAGAGGCATATGTTAAACTAACAGAGAAAACACTGAGATCCATCTCTGGTAGGCAACAGAGGCCACACCATGCTTCCAGGCTGGGGCACATAACTCAAAATGAGAGATTTATTCTCAGTCTGACGCTTTGGACTTTTCAATTTTCAGTTTCTACTCACAAACCCACTCACATCACAGCCATCAGACAGCTGCTGTTAACTGCAGTACTTTCTAACCTCCTTTTCCTAATTTTGTTGCGGGTTTATTTTCAGAGTTTAACCTGTTGCACGTAAAATTCCTTGAAAAATATGTGATTGATGCTTTTTGTGTTTGCTGAAGGTGTTTTACTTTTCTTCTGTGTGTATTTCCTAATCACTTGGGTATTATTCACAATCCCTAACAACTGCAACTCAACACAGAGCAGACAAATCAGTCAAGCTGAATAAACCTAAACATGAGGATATAAAATGTATTTATAAAAGAATGTTGGTTGTAGAGAGTTATGAACAATGCCCATAAACACACTTTGGTTCAAATCCAATGCAAGTTTATTGTATTTTTAGTGGAGATTAATTTTAAATTACATGTGTATAAAAAGCATGGCATACAGTAATGGTTGTTTTTGCTATGCTTTGGCTTCAGCTGTTGTCCCAGTGCATGATTAGAAACCTTTACGTCTTTAATGGTAACTGCTTTGATTATCTGCAGGGGAGGGAGCCTCACTTGAGACTCATTTCCGGCAGCTTGCAAAGGCCCTTGACACCAGTCACTTCCACCTCCAGCAGACTGAGAACATTATCCGTAGCCGCACACCTACTGGCCCTGAGCTGGATGCATCATACATGGGCTATGTGAGTCCTGAGACCTGTGAGAGCTGAAGTAGAATCTAATGTTTGGAGCTGAAGTGAAATGATTGCAGTATAAAATGACTTACATTACTGAGTGACTCTGGCAGTTGTTACTAATATGTCTTGGAAACTATGCTCTGCATTCTTTGACCGAAGTGTTCTCTCTGGCTTTGGCAGATGCGGCTGCTTGGAGAGTGTCGTGACAGTATTGACACAGTGAAGAAGGTCAGCTGTGATCTAAAGGAGGAAGAACACAAACAGGCAGGATTTGTGAACCCCAATAGCTCTGAGTCACAGTCCTCAGGTAACCATGCTCAAGTATTACACTGTATCAGGAAATATTAGATTATTTAACATCCAGCTGTTTGTTGTACATTGTGATACAAGTATTTGTTATGACATATTTATAAATCACATCTTTGTTACACAGTGGTTTTACCATAATGTTCCTCTCTACCTCTACCCTGTAGGAGTAATTGAGCGCTGGGAACTGCTTCAGGCACAGGCTCTCAGTAAAGAGCTACGCATGAAGCAGAACCTGCAGCAGTGGCAACAATTTAACTCAGACCTGAACAGCATATGGACCTGGCTGGACCAGGCTGAAGAGGAGCTGGAGCAACAGCGGAAGATGGATGCTAGCACTGATATCCACACCATTGAGCTGCGCATCAAGAAGCTCAAGGTAAGCTATCCTATAGCTATAACTGATTACATTAAAACCATGGTACATGTCACCATTTCTCTCCCTTATATTCCAAGTTGTGTTCCGTAACAGTCTCACTTTACTCTCCAGGAACTACAGAAGGCTGTGGATAAGCGGAAAGCAATAGTGCTGTCCATAAATTTGTGCAGTTCAGAATTTGTACAGTCAGCCACTGAAGATTCTCAGAAACTGCAGAGCCAACTGAAGGAAATGAATAACCATTGGGAGCGGCTGTCCGGCTCTTTAGACGAATGGAGGAGATCTCTCCAAGAAGCACTAATGCAGTGCCAGGCAAGTCTGCCAACTCCTGTTACAGTAAATAATTAGCTGCTCTTTCATATCATTTACAGTTGTGGGTTTAGTAGGTGTGGTTTAGTCGTTTTGTAGTTGTCTCATTCTAACAATGAAATGTTCACAGTACACCATACACCTTTGCCTTTCAGGACTTCCATGAAATGAGTCATGGTCTTTTGCTGTGGCTAGAGAATATTGACCGCAGGAGAAATGAGATTGTCCCCATCAATCACAGTCAGGACTCTGACACTCTACACGGACATCATAAGACACTCTCGGTATAGCAGGCTTATCAATATTTGAGTGCCCAGAATTAATCTGTAGGTAGTCGTGAATCTCTTTTTTTCTTTGTTTTACCAGCAAATCCGTCGGGAGCTTCTTGACTCTCAGCTGAAGGTGGCACTGTTGCAGGACATGTCTCTACAGTTGTTGGTCCACTCAGAGGGCAGCGAATGCCTGGAAGCCAAGGAGAAGGTGCACGTCATTGGCAACCGGCTCAAGATGCTATTGAAAGAGGTTACACGAGATATCAGAGACCTTGATAAAACTCTGGACATCACCAGCAGTCAACAGGTCAGTGAGTCCAGTTAAATTGGTGAAATATGGAATAATACAGTACTGCTCAAATTTTTTTGTGTACTCAATTAATTTGTTAATTTGATATTTATCCCTTAGTAAACCATGTATCTGTAACTTTTATCACAGTACTGTGCTTATCTTTTGAAGGCTGCTTTTCTTTCTTAGTTTTTTTTAAATCAAGGTTTAGGGATAAGTTTAGAAATTGTTCACCATAAATTGAATTGTCCCTTACATTTTCTTTCTTTCAGGATCTGTCATCTTGGTCATCTGCTGATGAACTGGACACATCCGGTTCATTGAGTCCTGTGTCTGGAAGAAGTACACCCAGTCGCCACCGATCGGTAACAAAACATTCTGTGGGGCTATGCAAGGATAAAAAAGATATTGTATTAAGACATTAGATTTTTATTTGTGTCTCTGATGTCCCTAAAACGTTGCCACTAGACATTCTTGACACCTCAGTGTATTTGTGTCATTTACCCTTCAGATTCAGACCATGCCTTCTTCCTTCACATCTAATTCAAGTTCAGCACTTTAGACGTGAATCCGTGTTGATTCAACTTTTACAACCACATGTTCTGCCTTTAGTTTTTCCAACACATTTCCTTGTATTCATGGACCTTCTATACTCCCATACAGTAACAAAGAACACTGGTTCAGTGATACTAAAATACAAAGTTGTAGTTCTGTATAATATATGGAAAACTTTTAAAAGCTGAATTGTACATGAACGTACTAGAGGTTCATATATGAGTTTCTTATTTTAGGGTATTCTAATTGTGTTTGATGAACCAGTTTCTTTGCTTCCAGAAAATTCCTGTCACCCTCTCATTGAGTTCCTGGTCTTCTTTTGGGTTTCTTTCATCAGTAGATTTGTCTTTATTTGCCTGGACTGAAACATTCTTTCTTTCTTTTACCCCCCTGTTCATTGCAAACAGAAACGGGGCAAAAGTAGTCTGTCACAGCCTGGACCCTCTGTGAGCAGTTCACATCACAGGTACTTGTCTCCTGGTTTCTAGAACACCTGGAAGATAATGGAACTCAGTATAGATGTTAGCTTCAGGCTCATGTCAGTGTGTTCCGTTATCTTCTGTGCTTCTAGACACTACTTAGTCTAGGAGTCTTGAACAGAAGACATGCAGGAGGACATGCACCAGAGAAATTTATTGTACTATTTAATGAGTTTCTTCCAGTATCATTTCAATGTTATATTTTTCTGCTTCTAATCTGCAGCTGAAAAATATTATTGACTTGCTGCTGAGCATTTTTTTCATCATCCTTGTAGCCAGCAAGTGTCTGCAATGAACAAACTCTTGGCAGCAGCCTATCTTATTCTCTTCCTCTTTTTCTTGTGTCTTAACATCTTCAATAATTTCTCAATAATTAATCCACCACTTTCTTCTCCTTCCTATCTGCCATTTGTTGTGTGATTTTTCCAGGTCTCCATTTGTAGAGTATAGCTTGGCACGTTGGGACATTATAAAGCGTTATCAAATAAGACAGTACACCATAGTATGAGTATATAC
>JAOTRN010000002.1:13103901-13133125 GCA_028566695.1 Bagroides melapterus
TATATACGTGTATATACTGTATATACTGACATGATTACTGTGTAGTTGTGTAGTGTAGTGTAATTGCAGTTAGATATTAAATAATTTATTTATTATTACGTTTGTAATTCTGCTAGAATTAAGATGACACTGTATGGATAAATTCTTGCAGTGAAGACTGATGTTCCAAAGGAAACCAACATGTGGCACTGTAGCTGCTTTCCCAGATCAACTGCTGAACAGCAGTCTTTCTTCTTGGCATGCATTGTAATAGCTCTAACAATAACCGAATATGAAAGACAAATGCTCTTTTATAACATTTTTTGTTGCTAAATATAAGCAAAGCCATGCATTTTCTTCAGACTTTTCCTGGCTTTGTCTGGCTTGAGCAGCTAAACCTGTGTGAAAATGTGATGTTATTTGGTTATATAAAAAAAGTAATATATTCTACTTCAAGGTGCATGATATTTGTTCTGGCAAGTATTGGTAAATACAGAGGAAATCAGGAAATGTATGATGTATACATTTTATGCAGCTTTCTGATTGGATCTTAGTAGCAAAGAGGATGTAGCAAAGACATTGTAAGGCTCTCTGGTTAGTCCAGCTTATGTGCTAAATTTTGCATTTGAAAGTGCCTGATCTGTCGTGTCCATTGTGTGAGCAGGTCTCTCAGCGTCGCTGGATCCGATTCCTCCCATTCTGAGGAGAAAGGGTTACCCTCCTGGTGTAGAACTTTCCTTCAACGAGTTCTTTGGGTCTCACTGCCTGTGCAGCTGCTTCTGCTGCTATTGGTGGCCTTGGCCTGTCTGGTGCCTATGTATGAAGAGGACTACAGTTGCTCCCAGTCTAACAACTTTGCCCACTCTTTCCATCCTATGCTCAGCTACACAAATGGGCCTCCACCTATGTGAGCTGGGTTTTTACATTAGACAGTTCTGTCTGTCTTCAGTTCTGAGTTCTCTTGATATTATTATGACTAGCACCACTTTATTAGCATCCAAAGCTGATCATGTTTGAGTCTTTATAGCTAAATAGAGCTGCTGAGTTTATATATATATATATACTGTATATATAGTTTATATATATATATACGTATATATATACAGAAAGGTATTTTGACTGGATAGCACTGGATTTTCAATGGAAATACTGTTAAAAGGATACATATATTGCAATCTACTGAGGCCTATTATTATAGTTTTATTTGTTTAATCATGGAAAGTATTGACATTTGATTTAATGCAAAAAAATATATAGTCTGCATTCCTTATAACAAATGAGTTATAAAACATTTTAAAGAGCTATATATGGGAACTATTTTTCTATGTATTTTTGGCATGTCATGTTTTGCTTTTAAAATTGTTTGATTTATTGGATTTATTTGTCGTTGTTCAAGACAGTTCAAATATAACTAACTGACTGTAATCAAGTTGTCATGAATATACAGTATTCTGTGGAAAATCACTAATAATATATTGATCTATGTACAGTTTGCTCAGACCTACGAAGAATTTGTGTTAAAATACAGACAGTATATACATAATATGAGTGGATCTTTTATAATAATTCAACTACAAACAAACAAAAAATAAACAATATTAAGTTAAGAGTTCCCTTGCTACATGTGGCCAGATACAAGACAATTAGTTTTTAATTATAAAACAAAAACCTTGTCATGTGTCGAAATGCAAATATCACATTGGAAGAAGAATCTTTTATTAAAATAATCTGAATCAGCAGAATAATATTTTAGTTTATTCATTCACTATGTGCACCACATTCAAACCTGGTTAATTAATTAATTAAATGTTCTTAAATCATACCTACTGCAGGGTCTGCTATATACTATATATGATGTATTGCTGCTCAGGTTGTAGTTGTAGTGGGCAATAGAGGCTGCACTGATACTTCAGGCCCTGTGGAGCCTGCTGTAATAATAGAGCATGCAGAGGGATCTGGGATCAGCGCCATGTGGTGTTGATGATGTGGTAATACACATTGGTTGGCCAGGGGGAAGTGATGACCTGAATGAATAAGAACCTCCAGCCTCTTGATAACCTCACAGCTGGGAATGGAGGCCGGCATGGTCACCCCTAACATCTGAGCAACGACAGTACAGAAATCCAGCAGCTGTAACACAAAACAAGGCAAGTGGAGTAATTTAATAATGAGAGAAATCAGAATATGTGTACTGAGTACATACAGAATGCAGACTCATTCAGACTGTATGAGTAATAATTACTATCCACTACCTTCTTCTCTCTGTGGGCGAGCTCTGCCATGGTACTGGCCTGGCTGTGGAGCAGCCTCTGTGCTTGCTGTAGTTCATCCCTGGCTCTGTACTCCTGATTCTGGAGCTCTGTCTTCACTGTTGAAAGTCTCTTCTCCACTTTCACCTTGTTCCTCTCCAGTTTTCCCATACTCTTAGTCTGTTCTTCAATGGCTTTGTTCTGTTCCATCACTCTGATCTTATTGCACCAAACAAAGCAATGTCTAAGGTATTGTATAGATTTTTCCCCTTCCTTTTTTTAATTTACTCTTGGCCAGTTCCCACACACCAGTCAAATCTCCCCTGCAACAGCTACCAATCTATCACTTGCATACTTCAAGACAAGTGAAACCAGCAAACCAGATTTCTTCAAACTGTTGCTTAAGTTAAATGACAAGGTAGCATAACACACTTGAAGCAAATTGTGCTTCACTATCTACCCTCTTCCACATACAGGAGCTCACAGACACCCACAATTGGCTAGAGTCTTTGTGATTGACAGGGAACAGAGTATAACACCCTTCCCACCCAGAAAGCGTGGCCAGTTTTGCTCTCTTAGTCTCCTGGCCACAGTTAGCTGTGGCATTATTTGGACTGTAACTCACAATCTCTAGACAATAGAGCAATGCTGCTGCACCACATGGGAATCATGCTGTAAGATTCTTTTTTTTGATCATAGAAGTTAAGATTGAAATTATTTGGCATAGTAGAGCAGAGTCTCTTATTTTCATGGGCACTTATTATCTTCATCCTTACACAATGTTGCACAGAATATGTTCATTACTTTTTTACATTTTTCATTCATAGTAATTGTTCTTCATTTAAACAGGGTTAAGGCACTCTGCCTCTTGGCATGTGAGCCAAAGCTCTCTTCCCCTCTACCTTGAGTTCATTGGTGTGAGAGAGCTGAGCCTTCAAGTCAGTGGTGGAGAGCCGCATAGCATTAAGCTCAGCCTGAAGCCGCTCCACCTTCTTCTGCAGTTTCCTGCTTTGCAGTGTAGCATCATCCCTCTCCACAGCCAGAGCAGAACGACTTCTCTTCTCTTCATCCAGCTGGGCCACCTTCCTCCGCAGCAGATCCATGTGCAAGTTCTTACTCTCTAAATGCTGCTTCTGCTCCTTCAGCTGCAACCAAATTAGCAGAGGTTAAAACACAATAATAAGGACTAAATAAAATTAGACATATTAGTGGAGGAATTTTTATGTCTCACTGCCCAATAAGAAATATACTGTACTGTAATATAGTAGTATAGTACTGTATAGTATATACTGTATAATACAGTAAAGCACAAGAACCCAACAGGCATCAGGATGAAATATCGAAGCCACATATTCTACATTCTTCATTATTCTTCAGTCACTCTCAATCAAACCAGCTACAGTCAAATATTTTTGTAGATGTAATCAATACTCAAACCTTTTTCTGAAGACTGTAAACCAGAGTCTTGGTTTCCACTAAAGCTGTTCCCTCCTGTCTAGTCAGTTGCTCTGCACGTGTCAGTATGGCCTCAAGTCGCATGTCAAATCCCAGATCTGTGGTTATGTGCTCAATTTTCATTTTCTCTGAAAGATGCTCCAGAAACTGCAAGTACTACATGAGAAAAAGTCATCCAAGTTCAGCAGGGGCTTATGAAATGTCACTTCTGCATCTGTACTTAGTAATAATACAACTCACAATTTAAACTGGCAAAAAGTACTATGACTGAAGTGGAAAGATGTAGAGTGGTGAAAAGATTACATCTATTTCAGCTCACTTGTTGCTTTTCATAACTCTGCTCATCTTTGCTCACTCCTGCGGTGAACAGATCTGACTCAAGTGTTTGCATCTTGTTCTGGAGCTGCTGCTCCCTCTGCATTGCTGCTCTGTGCAGCTCTGTCTGCCTGCCAAGTTTCTGTAACACTGCAGCCAGTCTGGCCTCCATCCCAGTAACAGACTGAAGCATATGTATACAGTAGTAGCATGTCAATAGAATACTATAGTGAACTTTCATGTAAAAAAAAAAGCCAAAGCCAAACCAGTATGTGATAGGAAATAATGAAAAACTGTTATTTCTGAGGTTTTAACTCTACCTCAGTGCTGCTCTTCTCTCTCCTGCAGACTTCTCTGAGCCTCTCCAGAATGTGTTCTTCTTTAGGCAGAGAAATGACAGGCTCATTTCCAAGTAGAACTTGCACTTCTTTGAAAAAGGTCTCCATGCGCCTCTGTAGTGCCTCTGCCTCATTTTGGCTCCTGGCAAGTCTTTGCTCCAGATTCTGAGTGCTCTTCTCATAAGAGCTACACTCCTCCCTAGCAGCAACCAGGGCCAGGTCACTTTCCTGCAGCTTGTTTCTCAGGCTCTTATTGTCTAATTCCAAGCCCTGTTTCTTAACCACTATACAATCAAGTTCCTGAGAGACAATAAAACAAGCATTTAAACAAGCAATTGTTACAATCCTGTGAAACGTTGCATGATTGGGCAGGAATATACCTGTCTAACAGAGTTCAGGTCACTTGCTCTCATAGCTGATGCTTTCTGTTCCTGGTCCACATCAGCCACTAGTCTTCTAACTGTTTCCCTGCTGGCTTTACTCTCCACCTCATGGGACTTCACGCTCTCCTCTAGGGCACATATCTGAGTCTTCTGTCTATTTCTTTCTGTGCAGCACAGGTCAACCTAAAGATGCAAACAGGTTTCAGTAGCATTGAGACTTTTAAAAATTCATGTTGAATGCAGATCCAATCATCAACTCACCAAAGAAACAACTGTCTCCATGGGGTTATCATTCCCAGCTAAATCAACAGAAAGCTTGCTGGCTAGTCTGGATAAAAAATCCTCACATTTCCTCTGCAAATCAGCAGCTTCCTGTTTTGTTTTGTTCCATTCTTTCAGATATTCCCTAGACAGATTCAAACTTCATATAAAATTTTCCATGTGTATAAAGAATTGTAGATATAATTTATCAAAAGAGATGGATAACCAAACTCACTTGGACTGAAACTCCATTTGTAATAATTTTTCCTTCAGATCTTCATTCTCTTTGGTAAGTGCTTGTAATTTGATATCTGTAATGTTTTTAGAGGAAGCAATGGAGATCATTTCTTGTTCTGTGTTGTGAATGCGCTCCCTGAGGGAACTGATGAGAGATGTCTGTCTGGCCTCGGTCTCCTTGTGCCTGTCAGTTGCCTCTCTCAAGTCTTTCACCATAGTCTCCTGAGAGGAAAGTTTGGACCGACAATCCACCAACTGAAAAGTTAACATATAATAAGTTTACATGTAGGATATGTTTAAATTAGACTTGGTCCTTTAATGTAAAGTCTTAAGATATCGAACCTGTGAGTGTAGACTTTGATATTTAGCCTGGAGGGCTGCTAGCTCCTCTCGAGCAGACTCTGTGGCATGTTTGTAGTGGTGCAGGTGCTGCTGCATTACTGAATCTTCCATTACAATGATAAACTGTGCTAACCTGTTAATGATACGAACACAGATTAACTCAGGGTTTCGCTATCCTTTGACCAGTGAGACTACTGTAAAGCCTTAAATAGTGGAGACACAATAATATTAGCAGAGTTGGAGCAGTAACATTTAAAAATCCCCTTTAGGTTTCAGTTTTTCAGGTTTCATTTTTTAGAACTTTGTGATACAACCAATACTCCTGATTTATATAAAATCTAAATATATAAATAAATGTTATGTTTGTATTAAAAAGTAAAGAACAGTAAAGAAAAAAATTCAAAAGGAGGCATCTGGATTTTGCCTTGGATCAACAATTATATTTATCAAAAAATAGCTATTATAATGTCATAGCTCAAGTTTCCGTTATAGTTAATATCAGGAAAACAGTAACTAGTATTACCTTACCAGGTTTGTGTCTTTTATCTCTGTCTTTTTTCCCTCTTCACAGTTAATGTTCTGAGCAGTGAACATTAACCACAATGTTTCGCTTTATGTTTCTAAGCAACACACCAACACATTTGAGTCTACCAATAGAGGCGCTGCTGCTTCTGACAACCCAAGACTGCAGAATGTCATCAAACAAGCATAATGCCATAAGTTGCGTATGACGTCACAACATATAGAAAGAAAATTAAAATAACAAATTACCTAATATGATACGTTAAATCTAAAACTAAAAACTATTACTAATATATGTTTTAAGGTATTGTGCGGTTTAAAAGCATTTAATGCTTCCTAAAAAGGATTCCTACAATGCATTTAGAGGAATTAAAGAGAGAGTAGACAGGAGCTTCCGACGCGGAAGTAATGTATGTTGTTACGCCTGATTTAGGCTTTCTATATCACCTGTAGAAATGAGAAGCAACCTATGTATAAAACTCGCATAAACTGTATTTGGCACGCAGCATCTTAAATGGGCGGGGCTTACAAACTGTCCACTTGATGCGTCGCATTGCGTGACGTCAACTATACCGGAAGTGCAACGTCCATTCATTTGTTCAAAACAACCTTCATCTAAAAATATTAGTGCCAGAATTGTTCAGTCAAAAATAGCTTTTTAGGTGAATTGAGATGTGACAGTTATTTATTGTGTCTTCTACAAGAGCGCCTTTGGTATGTACTGAATTTAAACTGAATTGGTGTATTAGCTGTACAGAGCTAACGTTAGCAAGCTACCCCTATAAGTATACTGTCAAAATACAGGCGTTAGTCAGCTAACTCGTGTTGCTATTTACATTACATGCTGTTTTTCAGACCATGAGCTCTGCAGGTCATCACCGTAGCCATTTTAATAAATAATTGTTAGTTATAAACGGACTTTGACAGCTAGCTGCTTACTGTCAAGGTCAGTGGGTTGAAAACCATAGTAGCGATAATTGAATACTGCTAGGAAGCTCGGATACGAATAATGATGCAATCACATTGTTTCTTATTTATACAGGTAGCTAGATATGCTAGCTAGGTCTTTGACAGCTTTGGCATGGCGGACACTGTACCAGCCATTGGAGAGGATACTTTACTCCACATTTGTCCGTGGAACAGTACTATGGCAGGAGAAATATCCAGGTTTTGGGTTCAAGTGCTGTCCACCAAATGTGCTGTCCTGCAGCACCTCATCACAAAAACTTTACACAAACTGCAAGAACAATCACGCTATCACATTTAGTGATGCCTGGACGTATGGACTGCAAAAACGAACCCTTCACAGACTTGTTTTTAACCCAAAACATGGCATGATACACACAATATGGGATAAACATAGAACATTTCAGTCCACCACTGGAACCACCAGATCTATGCTGAAGCAAGCAGGTATACCTGGCAAAAAGACATTAAAGGGACCAAGGACGAAACAGCCATCCAGAGCAAATCTGCCCGCACCAGAAGAGGCAAGTTATTTATTGTGAGCTGGGGAATAAAGAGTTAATACAGAGTTATTTGTTACATTGAGTTAATAATAAACAGAATATAGAGTTACCATTTACGAAATCTGTTCTCTATCTCTACCTCTTTCAGATTAAATGACTAAAATGGTAAATAAAAATCACCATTATGCAGTGTCTGACCTGATATTTTCTTTACAGGATATGATGCAGTGTGTTGCCTATGCAACTGCTGAACAGTACCACCTACCTACTCTGTGCCACGACCTAATAGCTAATGGCTTTTTTGAAATAAGAGACTTGCCCAGAGGTTGGTTGAAGTGTTGCATTACTTGCTTCTTTTATTTTATTTTGGATGTTAACTTGTGTATAGGCATGGCTGATCTATAAGTTATTTCTTAACATTGTCGTTTTCATTTTGTGTTTAGATGCATCTAATGTTCTGGTGGTTGGAACAGATATGACATCAAAACCAGACGACACTGCTATGATGTTTTTCTTCAGGTAAACTGAACTGCTTGTACTCTTTGTCTCACTGTTCTATGATCATAATTCTAAACATGTCCTCTTATCTGAAAGGTTTGGTGTGGCTTCAAGTTATCTTTCCAGCCAAACAGGAGCCGTACCTGATTCCACATGGTTATTCAGATGATGTATCGGGTACAGCTCCTGCTTGGTGGAAAAACTTACACGCTATTGTTTAACACTAAAAAGAGTTTTTCCTCAATAGGGAAGGTTCAGTGGTTTTCTGGAATGTTGATGACAAAACTGTGAGTAAAAACATTTCATGTTTCCTGTCTCAGCCTCTTGTTCTTGTCTGGTTTAGATTCAGCTTCCACATTTGTGAGATAAATCTCAGCTCACTGTTGTTTATAAGATTTTGTTATAGTTGTTTCTGTGTATCCAAACAATTTTATTTTACAGATAAAAATAGTAATGCGGATATTGGAGCAACATGAGATTCAGCCCTATGAGGTAGCTCTGGTCCATTGGGAGAATGAAGAGATCAATTACTCCATAGAAGAGTATGTCATGATGGGTGCCTTCTACATTATGTTCCTCTGTAGTATTGCATATCACATCCCTGTATTGTGTCATGCTTTTTTCTTGACTTAGGGGAACTACAAAGCTCCATCGGGGAAACTTCATATTTAATAGCGACATGGACTATGAGCAAGTCCTTCTGGAGAAATTTGCATTTTCTAATGCCCTGTCTCTATCAGGTGGGCTGGACAATATCCCTGCTTTTACACGTCTTGAACATGTTTTCTCCTTGACATTAGCCTTGACTCATTTTAATGATACATTTTAAAATGATTTTATCACAGTTAAGCTGGCGATATGGGAGATCTCTCTGGATAACTTTGTTGAATCTATTCAGCCAATTCCAGAGGTAGTCCCACTTATTTAGTGTACATTTATACATACCAGCATCTGAACTTCTCCATGTAACTATATAATAAAATGTGTACCATCCATCAATTTGAGGAGAAGAATTTAAATTTGAAAGAAGTCATAGTTTTGTGGAATACAGCATGTTTTGTTTATTATGAATTGAAACATTGTAGATTCATTTAGATTCTATTTTACAGGAATGATTTGAAATATAAAGGAATTATTATAAATCATACATTATTATAAACATAATGCATTTTAAAGACATTCATTTACATGTATTCTCCCAACAGACCCTAAAGTCTGGGAAGTCAGTCAAATTGTCCAGGGCAGAGGTCTTGCAGAAAATAGGAGAACTGTTTGCTTTAAGGTTAGAAACCACCTGTAGAATAAAAGAAAAACCTGATACTGGAATTTGATTTAGTTCATGTTTTAATGATATTTTACAGGCACTGCATTAACCTCAGTTCAGATCTTCTCATCACTCCTGATTTCTACTGGGACAGAGAGGACCTGGAGCAACTGTATGACAAGACGTGTCAGTTTCTCAGTATCAACCGCAGGGTGAAGGTAATAATTTTATATAATCACGTCGGTGTTATCAGTCTCTGGTTTGTACTCACCAAGCAGATGAAGAAGATTCTGTTTATACTTCTAACTATCAGGAGGTCAATGTTTGGTAGACATATTTACTTTTTTGTATATTTTGGTCCATATGTCTCCGAAACAGGATGCACAAATACCCACTGTACAATATGGTGGTGGATCACTGATGCTTTGGGTTTGTTTTAAAACTACATAGTGTACAGAAATGACATTATTACAATCACAGTCTCACTTGTCACCTAGTTCGAGGATGTGTTCCATTTTCAGTCTAGTTTCTTTCAGGATTTTTTTCTTCATATTGTCTCAGGGAGTTTTTCCTTGCCACCATGGCTTCATGCTTTGCTCATTAGAAATAAATCTATATTTCTATCATAGACTTCATCATTTTTATTCTGAATTTTTATATTCATGTAAAGCTGATTTGAGACCGTGTCCATTGTTAAAGAACTATACAAATACAGTTGAATTGTGTTCATGTGGTGTTGTGTAGGTTGTGAATGAAAAGCTGCAGCACTGCACTGAACTGACAGATCTGATGAGGAATCATCTTAGTGAAAAGCACAGTCTCCGACTAGAGTGGATGATTGTAATCCTGATCACTATTGAGGTCAGTTCATGTGTCTGCTGCTTTCTGATCCTCTGACAAAGCCTGCTTTCTTTTTGAATTATGCTAACTCGATAATAAAAATGTTTGCAGCATGCCTAGTTGTTATCCTTACTGAATATAACATGAGAATAAAATACTATCCATGTAGAGGTTAAAAAAATGGCAGTAGGAAATCAATCAAATCAAACATGATATAGCACATGTGGATGAAGCAAATAATGACATTTGATAAACATTAGATGTCTCATAGCATGATTTAATAATCACAAAAGTGCACACACATTTGAGGGTTTTTTTTGTTCATCATAGTTCATAATTAGGGAAAATTCAACTAAATGGCTTTAGTCATCCAGAGTAATTTTTTGTCTATTGTGTGTTATTTAAAGGTGATGTTTGAACTGGCCCGTGTGGTGTTCTGAAGAGACAGAAGTCTTAGATGAGGACGTGACTGTCACAGTGAAATCAGCCACCAAAGTTCCCCAAAGTTTCTGTGTTCATTCAGCTTTACTTCATCTTTTTGTCATTCTAATCTGTACAATGTTGTCAGAAGCTTGCTATTGTACTGCTTTGTGCTGTAAGTTTTCATTAGATGAATAAAATTCAATGCACAAATCTTTAAAAAAGGCTTAGTGGTTGGCAAAACAATAACAGAAAGGGAAACTTTATTATTATTATCATCCTATTTACAGCTTTTGATCAATGTGGAACATTGTAATAGTAAACTGTACTTGTGTGTTTATATTGTTGCTGATCATATGACTTACCCATCTTCACATGGCAACTTTCAGCATGGAAATGCACCATGTTACAAAGCAAAAGTCATTTTAAACTGGTTTCACAAACATGCTAATGAATTCAGTCACCAGCTCTGACTCCAGTAGTGTCAGATTGTGATGTGGTAGAAAAAGAGGTTCACAGCATGAAACTGGAGGAATTGTGTGATGCAATCATGTGAACACGGACCTGAATCTGAAAGAGATGTTTCCAGCATCTTGTGGAATCCATGCCATGAAGCATTGAGGCTGTTTTGAAAGCATGTGGAGGCCCTACCCAGTATTAATACACAGTAGTATTTCTTATAAAGTGCTCTGCTGTGAGTGTATTTGCTTACATTGATTCTAACAGCAGGTAGGTCACACTGCTCCCATTCCCTCATCACCCTGCTCACCACATTCACAATATTCTACACACAGAAACCTAATAGTACCCTGATTAATCTAATAACAGTCCTGTGGTGGTGAAGCAAGCTTTCTTATTGACCCACGTTCTCCTCGTGTCCCCCTACTGATACTGAGCAAAAGATGAAGATTTTGTGTCTAACTTGTGTCTGTAAATTATTCAGATGGTGGATGTATACACAGTACATCACTGCTTGTGAGAAGAACTCTTGGCAAGCTAAAGAGTCTGCTGGACATGTCTGTCAAAATCAAGGGGCAAAGTCGTAAATACTGGTGAACAAGCAAAGTGTGGTGTGTCAGAGCAGAGGCACTTTTCATGTCTAGGATGGCGTGGATGAGCTTTGCATTTTGCAGTCACAATATGCAATATAATGTATCAGCTCACTGCCAAAAGCAGTTATTCAAGAATCTGTTCCAAATGCTTAAGTGGACCATTTCCACTGAGGTTACTTAGCAGAATTTGCGGCACAGGGGTACAGTATATTCAGTGTATTCACAATGTAATCGCCGTTCAAACAGTATAATTTAAAAGGTAATTTATAACTGATCATAATACTATCTTTTTCAAAACATTTTGAACTTGAATTTTCACTGATTGTTTATAAAGAAACCTAATTAAACATGATGATGATGATGATGATGATGATGATGATGATTATTATTATTATTATTATTTCTTGGTATGGGGATTGTTTAATAGATTATTTTGTACTGCCAATTAAGAAACTCACAGTCCATGGATCCTTTATTTTAGAACTTTTATTTAAATAAAATAAACATAATGTTGGTTAATCCATACATATTTTGCATATTAATAGTACTACTTTCAGTGTTAAATTAAATCAACCATAAGTGCTTTGACCACCTTAGATTAAAAAAAATAATAATAATACAGATTGCTTTCAATAACTGTCCAGAAATGCATGTTTGTTTGCACAGAATAATAATGAATATATCATATTTATGAGACTTAAATTTTGATTTAATTTTAAATTTAAATTAGATTTTTTTTTTTTATATTAATATTAATTTTTGAGAAAATGCAAGAGAAAAATTCATGAACAAACAATTTTCAGGTATAAAGATAAATCACTCTATAAATGTATAATCATAAGTAACTGAATATTTTAACTTTTACTCTCAAAAGGGTCTCATGGCCCAGTGGTAACTGTGAAGTAATATGAAGTCTAGACAGACTATATAAAGTTGTTAATGTAGCTTTGGTGACAGCATTATATTTATTTAAGTATGATTTAAAGGTATGTGAGTATAAAGTGAGGTACAGCTATTCCATGTGTTCATGACACTAACAAACTGCAGTATATCATGTTTACATCTACCTTTAAACTTGTTTTACCCTTAAAATTGAGGTTGCATGTTTATATATAGGGTTGCTAAAGGCACAAATTAAAATACAAAATATTATTGGAAACTAATAAGCTGTATCATTATGGCTTTGCTTTTAAATGTTTGTCTTTCCTGTACTGCCTTATTGCTTACACATATGTTCTGTAACATTTCACCAAAGTGCAGCTTCGTCTGACAATCATGCTGGGGGTCGCCCTCAGCCTGGTCCATAGTCAGTGTTAGAAGACTTTCTTCTTCACTGGCATTTGAACAAACCTATAATAAAAACATCTGGTATTGTACTATCCAAAAGCGGTCAGGTTTTGAACTTAAATCTTATTAATGTTTGTCTTTAAGTACTCAGAGGTGTGACCACTTGCAGGCTTCACTTGTCACCATGGCACATGGTTGCATCTTACAAACCACCACTTGCATTAGTACTGGAACACTGATCATTTCTAATATCTTCAATAGCATCCTCCCATATTTCATCATCTGCTCCTGGCAGGGAGTCAACTATCTTCATGATGGGGACAGGAATATCTTTTAATCTTCCACTCCTTTCTTCAGAACATTTTGAATCTTCTTTGGTGTTTGCTGTATTTTTTATATCCTCAGCTACCTGTTCAATTATTCCTGTTACGTTTACTTCAGTCAGTGCTAGGTGTTTCACTTCAGTGTTAAATGCAGCTTGTGCATCACTGTGTTTTTCCTTAACATCTGGTCCAGTGACTGGCATTTCTACTTCCTTTTCTGATCTGGTAACTGGTAGTGTTTCTATCACAGAGACAACACTTGGTCTTTGGACTTCTGCTGGATCCACTGTTGGTGTTTCAACAACTAAGGCCTCTGACACTGTTGGTAGTTTTATACAAGAAGCTGTGGTTAATGTAGTAACTGATAAAACCATGTCCTCATCCAGTGGTGTAATTTCAAACTCTGGTCCTATTGATGTCAGTACTGCTCCTTGTATGATTTGTTCGATCACTTCTACTTGTGGCACAGGTATCTTTAATGCAGTAACATCAACTGCATCAGGTGTCTCAACTTGTATTGCCTTTATTTCTTGTGCAACCATAGACATTATTGGTTCCTGGATCAACTGGTCATCATTTGGCTTTTGAATCGTTGGGATGTCTGCTGCTGTTAGCTCCACTAGTGTTTGTACCATAGGAATGACCATTTTTTGCTGTGCTTCACTGACACTGGTGTTCAAAACTAAAGAGTCCATATCTGCATCTTCTTTTATTGATGTCACAACAGAGCTCTGTGCTTCAACATCATGTTCCACACATGTTTTCACTAACGTTTCTGTTTCAAGAGCTAATGTCTCCATTGTCTGAACATCCAGCACTGGGACTGCTTTTGTGTGTGATACTGTCTCTGTTTCCATAAACATTTCTAATTCTGGTTCCATCACCTCAACTATAACTGGTCTGTTGATGTTTACATCCTCTTTTTCTGAAACCTCCTTTAATCTCGGTGAAACTGCTGCTGTTTGTGCTAAAGATAATCCAGTCACTGTTTGTATTTTTGACACTACAGTGGGAGTTTTCTGTTGTGTGGTTCCTGTAGAAACCTCTGGTTCAGGGACTAATTTTAAATCTGACTGTAATTTGTTTATTACTGATGTCAATGCAAGAGCTTCTATATTAGCAGCCTTTTCTGTTGATACCGGTGTTTCAACAGACATCTCTGGTGCTAAAATTATATCTGCCTTTGATTCTGCCATCTCCACTGTCTCTGCTTCAACGTCGTTCATTTCATGTGTCAGCACCTCAGGCTTATTTTTATTTTCAGTCACAATTGGTGATTCTGCCACCCACTGAGATGTGAGTACTGTTTGTCCTTCAGAGTTGTTCATGGTTGTTTCCACCTTCAGTTTCAATGCTGATGTTAGTTCTGTGTTCTTTTCAGCGACTGCTGCATTTTCATTGTTAATTTCAGATACTTCATTTTCAGACATACCTGGAGACAAAATGTTCTCTTCACAGCCCACTGTCATTTCAACCTCATGTTTAGTTGCAACTTCAACAGATACTTCAGTAGTAGCTTTTACATCCTCCATTACATCCTCAGGCACTTTGGTTTCAGAGATGACATAACCTTCTGAGGATTCAGCTTCATCTTTAGGAAGTATTTTACTTACATGCTCCATTGTTCTTACTTGTTCTCCATCTACACCCTGTCCAGTTGTTACTGGCTGGTCAGATATTTTACATTCCACACCTGCTGCTTCTTCACATGTAACTGAAGAAATGGTTTTACATATTTCAGCAGCACCAGTTACCTGATTATTTCCCTCATAAGCTTCATGACTTGACTCAGGTGCTTGAGTCTCTTCTTGTTTTAAGAATAAAAATTCTTTCTGTGGCTGTTCAGTGTTGAGTTGAAGCTCATATTTCAGGATAGTCTTAAGTGGCTCTCTAGGCTCTTTGTGTTCTGTAATGATTTCTGCATTAACTTCAGGCTTTGCTTTTTCATTATCCATTATGTTCTCTTCTAAAAGTGTTCCAGATATTACAGGTTGATCTAATGATTGATCTAAACATTGATCAGTCATTTCAACCATAGCTTCAGTTGCTTCATTATTTTTCTCATAAGGTACATGACTTGACTCAGTTGCCTGACACTCTTCTGGTTTTGAGAGGAAAACTTGTGTTTGTGGCTCATCTGAGTCAAGTCGAGGCTCAATTTCAGGGAATGCCTCTACTGGCTCTACAGTTTCTAGTTCTGTAGTAATTTCTTGTTTTGCTGTTTCATTATATTCTCGCTCATTTGCTAATAATTTGTCTGGTTCATCATCCACACATGATCTTTTAACCACCTCTAATTTTGCTGAATCACATGAAGCTACAGCTGTAGTTTGTGCCTCTGTGTTCATTTTGTCTGTGGCTGGTGGTTGGACTCCATCCTCTTCATTGACACTTGTTTGCTCAGAGATGGCAGGTGGCTTCTTGGTCTCAAGTGTGAGCATGCTTATCTCATCACCTGCACCTTGTTTTCTCTTGTAGTCTTCTATAAGAAGTGTGTCTGCTTCTGTATGTTCTTTTTTTAGACCCAGAATAACTTCTGACATATCTTCTGGCTCTTTAACTTCACTTTCTTCATTGGTAGTTGCTACAGGTAAGGAACTTTCCCTAACAAGTGTGTTCCATTCACATTCTTTACCTTCTCTTTCTTCTGTTGGTTTATCTATGATTTCTGAAAGGCTCTCTGCTTCATAGCTGTAAAAAATCTTTTCATCACCAATTTCCTCAATTGTCTCTGCAGTCGGTTCTATCTTTTGTTTTTCTACATCTCCGATAAAGCCATTTGTTGAATCTGCTGTGGTGCCACATGCAGGTACTGTCTCAGCAGTTTTATTTTCTGTTTGTAACTCTGTATTGTTCATGTTAACTTGGATTGAGTGACTATCTACAAAATGTGGTGAAGGGTCATTTTGCATTTGAGCTTCAGTCTCCAAATCCAGTTCTCTATTGATAGAATCTGATATGGGGATAACACTTCTAATTGGCACTGTAGTCTCTAAACATTTCAGATCTGATACGAGAACAAAAGCTTCTGTTAATGCTGAGGCTTGATTCAGATCAGGGTCTGACTCTGAGGCTACAGCACTCTGCAATACAGGCTTAGTTACTTCAGTGACTTGAACAAGAAGTTGCTCAACATCAGCAGCTGATGATACAACATCTGGAATTCTGTGTTCTTTTTCAGCCTCAATAGAGATGTGAGTGTTCTGTGTCAGCTGTTCATATACTGGTTCTTCTAAAGCTGGCTGTATTGGGCCTTCAGTTTCAGGCCTGCTCATATTCTGTGTAATAATCTGCTCCTGAAGAAGCTGACTTCCACTGTTCACCGCTGCGTGAACTGGTGTGCATTCATGAATTCCATTTAATAATTTTGTTGAATACTCTTTCACATCTTCCATCTGTACCATAGGAGAAACATCTTCCTGAACAGTATCAACCATTGTAACTTGTTGCTTTGATTTTCTCGCAGTTTCAGCAAGAATTCTGCTCTGCTCATCAAGTAAAAGTACTTCATGTAACAGCGTTTTGATTTCTCTGATTTCAGCTTCATTCACATTGTCATTTGCTATTTCTGCTACTTTAGATTCTTCTGCCAAATCCCCAGAAACCAATTCTATTGGTACAGAATGAGTGATTTCTGATATGCCTTCAAATAAGGGCAAAGAACGAACAACTTCAGCAGCTCTAATTTCCTTACAAACGATGCCTATGCAGATGGAAGTAGCTTCCTCATTTTTATGGGTTACTAATACTTTTGTTTCAGTTGTTGTAGTTGATTCTACAATAAATTGAGAGACTGACACTCCCTGAGCATCAGGAACTTTGTCTTGTGTAGTGATGGACAGAACACTTGGAACCATATTGATGGACTCCACAACTTCCTGAAAGATTGTGTCAGATTCTCTCATATGGTGTACGTGTGATATTGGTGTTACATTTCCAGATGTTTTAGGTGACTCTGATAGTTGGGAAACTGCAGACACCATTTCAGAGGTTTCATCCTCAATGTGTTCAGATGCATGTTCGGGAGCAGTGACTGCATCAGCTGTCATATCTACTATATCGTCAGCTAAGGTGTCATACTGAGTTGTCCATTCAATAAACGATAGTGGAGTTACAACACTTTCCTCAATGAGTCCTTCCTCTGGAATGTCACTGAGTTGCTGATGTTTGCTTAAGAATTCTGTCAATTCTTCCATATACTCTGTGGGAATAGGTACATCTAATAGGCCAGCATCAAAGCTTAAAGGATTAACGTTATATAAAGGCTGCATTTGTTTATGTTTGTCTTCTTCAATAATGGGTTGCATCTCTTTCTCTTTTTTACTTTCTGTTATTGTTCCATAACTTGTCACTTGCAACATTTTAGGCTCAGCTATTTCATATTCAGACAGTGGTACAACCCCTGGTGTTTCATCATCCTCTATGTCTGTTCCTGTGCCTTTACTGCCTTCATCAGATGATATGTTTTCTTGCTGCCCATCAGATTTAATTTTTTTACGCCCTGAAATAAGTTTCCGCAAGGAACATGAAGATTCATCTTTACTAATCTCAGTGTCTGACTGCATTTGCTCAGTTGAACCACTTTCTTCCATTCTGCTCCTCCTCTTTGGAGTTACCAGCTTTTTAAAAGACTTCCATGTGGATCCACTGTCTTCCTCTGCAGGACTAGCACCTTGTTCATTGGATGATGTAAGATAATCACCTTCAGTAGAACTTTCAAATGGTGATTCAGTTGTTTTTCTGAGCACCTCTCCTTTATTTTGTGTTTCATCTTCCGAGTCAGATGTTTTCCTGGTTCTTGTCTTGGCAGACCTGACACATATCAGATTTTCCCAGGAAACAACTGAGTCTGACTTTTTTTTCTCTTCATGGCTCATATCATTCATCTCATCTACAGGCTTCATCTCATCTACAACCTTTGTTTCTTGCTCCTTTTGGGACTTAATTAATTCTGTGGATAATTGAGGATTTTCACTGCTATTTTCTCCAGGCTCAAGTGAATTTGTGTCACCGGGTTTTGGTTCACTCTGTCTTCTTGTGGACAGTTTCCTAAAAAGCCTCCTGAATGGACTTTCTTGCACTTGATCTTGTTCTAGGGAATTCATTATGACTCCTTCAGCTGCTTGTTTGCTCTCATCTTTCTTATATAGCTGTACATCTTTATCTTCATCAGTTGTACCATTAGAGACATCAAGGCATGTACATGTAGTGTCTTCTTTTGTAGTTTCTTTTTCAACCATTTTGTTCAAACTTTTGAGTTTGTCTTCATTCTCTTTTGGGCCACCTTCATCTTTTTTCTTTTTTCTCAAACTAAAAATTCCTTGTGAGTAAAATCGCTTAATTGGGGACATGGGTTCCTCAGGTTTGGGCCATTGAGGAACATCTGCCATGAGTCTTTTTTCAACAGTGGTTTCTTCCCTGGGTTCAGTAAACTGTGTCTCCTGAGACTCAGCACTTACATCAGCTCTAATTCTTTCATTCTTTATCTCTTCTTCATCCTGCTCATTTGTCCTGACAGGATTCACATCTGTAGTGTCCCAAGATTCCTCTGATGGACCTGCAGCATTTCTGTCCTGCTCACTTTCTCTTGGCTCATCTGTATCAATCTTTTCAACTTTGTCTTTTTTTAAAGTCAATTTAAATCCACCAAATTTGAAGATTTTTTTGAAGCCAATTTCAGTGTCAATTACTTTGTTGTTGGCCTCAATTTCCTCTTTCACTAGTACATCATCTGTATTATTAATTTGCTTGCTAATGTTGTCAGAGACATGATCTTGTATACTGTCGGTCATATCAGAAGCATCATCTTCCAGTGTCACAAATCCAGATCCAACTAAAATGATATAAATTATTAATTATAGTACAAATCAAGCATGTGGACCTCGTTCTGAATAAAACACATAAAAACAATGTATATATGTATAATATATAACTGAAGAGGTTTTTATGGAAATGATTGGTTAAGAATATCCTTACCATCTATAAGGTCTCCCTCATCAGTCTGACTGTTCATGTCATCAGTCTCGTTTTCTGTTTCTCCATTCTGGCTTGAGACTTTCCCATTTTTCTGAAGCATCTAGGTCAAGGTAAAGCAAATGAAGATTTTCATCATCATGTTAATAATAGACCGAAAATGAAATTCCACCTGATAGCATCACCAACAGAGAAGTAAAAGTAAAAAAGATCTAAACATCTATCTACTTTCACATTGACATTAATAGTAATGAATTAATAATTATTAACTTTTGAGAGCACATGATAAGACACAGTAGTGCTGTGAATACATAGATGTTACCTTCAGGTAAATTCCATTTAAAAACTGAAATTACATTTACATTACATTTACATTACATTACATTTATGGTCATAAATGCAGACGCCCTTATCCAAGCGACATACAAAAGTGCTTTTAAATCTGTCTTTGAATACATTAGCTCAGGTTCAGTAATGATGATTTAATTGTTTAAAAAGTATAATAAGAAGCTATATATATATAAGAAGAAGTCAGAAGAAGCTAATCTCAGCACTTTCAAATATATACTCCTCAGTAATAATACTCTTCCTTAATACTCTTCCTCTGCTATGCTATTTGGTCCCCAGTAAACTACCCAAGATACTGTATATTTCACCCCTTTTCTATTTTACATTTCTGATATTTATAAAAGTTCTAACCTGTACCTTGCATAATTTTACATACCAGCTCTTTCTGTAATTCTTTCAATCTTATTGCCGATATCTGAAGGCAATATCCTGCTGGAGAGGCAAAGCTATAATTCTAACGTATAATTTAAAATGTTAGAAAAAAAACAGGAAATTTTCACTTTCTGCAAGATTTTAAGCACTTATATACAACAGACAATTATCCAGTTCCAGGAATGAACTTAGAAATCAATTAAAAAAGGCAAAAGAATTGTATAGATCATGAGGTATTGTCCTGTAAGTTGTAGTAAGTTAAAAAAAGTCCAGTGCACATTAGCAGTACTAATCATTGAATCAGCGGAATAGTGTAATACAGTGTTAGTCACTAAAAATCAATGCAATTTTTTTTTACAACCATTCTACTACATACTGAATTATAATTAAAATATCCTTTAACACCTGCTAGATGGTAGATGGTATTCTCAATTGGCAACAAACACCCTAAAATTCTAGAAAGCAAATTATTTATAATTTCACTCTCTTGTGTCTCCTTTTTGAGTCTGGTTTATCTCATGTTTTTTCTCCATATCATCTCATGGAGCTTTGTCTTGTCAGTTTTATTAAAATTAAAATGTTATACTTTATGATTTTATTATGAATTGTTATATCCCTGTAAAGATGCCTCATGACAATGTGCATTGTTAAAATCTCTATAAAAATAAAATTTATGTGAATTAAAACTCACAAGGTTAATTGGAAAATTGGATGATAGTTTATTATGATGTTTAAAATAGGTTATATTTCTAAAGGGTTACAGCGTAAACCGCACATGTATTGTGTTACTGTGGCAGAGTTCATGTTTAACATGGAAAATCAATGCAGATGCTATTTGGAGAATAGCTGGATGTAATTCTGGTCCTAGTGCCTAGAAATATATAGCACTGCAATGGAGATGCACATTGGAGGCTTACACAACACATACACATGGTATATAGGTTACATATAAATACATGCATACTGTACATACATACATATATGTGTGTATTTGTAGAAACACATAAGGAACGATGGAATAATGAGCAAAATTTTATTTACTACACCTTCATTTTATTTCTATATTTATAATTTGAAGTACAGTATCAATATATATTTGGAACCCTGATCTAATTATCCATGATTGCTTAAAATAGTGCCACAGAAAAGTGAAATTTAAAAAAATTGAAAACAAACATCTATCAAAAGATGTTTTTCTTAACACAATATAAATATAATATTTTATTCAATCTAAATTTAATGCAGACTATATCATGAAGTTTTATTATGTATCCCGTCATTAGATTAGCTTACAGTGCCCTGCTAGCATCAACATATCACTGTCTACTGCAGTGCAGCAGCAAAACACACACAAAAAGTTCTCCGCAGTTTCCACACCAGTACACCCCAGTTTGTTTAGTACTCTGTTCTATAGTCTCTTTAAACGTTTTATAAACCGCTCCAATAGAGGCTGTTACTAGCCTGATGTTTACCTTGTCTTCAGCGCTGTCCTCTGTTACCTCATCCTGTCCTGAATGCGGCTCCTCATCTTCCTCACCTTTGCTGTCCCATTGCTCTGATAATGTCGCTCCCATACTCCACTCCTGTCCTGTGTCACAATTTCAGCGGTAAGAACTATCCCGTGGCTCTCTGACTAAGCTATGCCAGATCAGTGTGACTCGCAAGTTATACAGCTGAGTCGCTGTGAAGGCTTTTTAGAGCACAGCCTCCTCTCGCCATCACATGCACAGAGCGGCACGCCTCAATACATCAGCACACTGCATCAAACTTCTGCCGTCTATACAAACACTAATATATTGCCACAAGCATTTCTTTTGCACAACATTGCTTATATTACATGCTAAATACATGAATTGAATAAAAATTAATTAATTTCTACTACATTTTTTATTATATTTTTTATTATAGTTTTAAAGGAATTAGCCAGCTCTTCTATTTATTATCAATTATTAATTATTAATTAGTTGCTATTATTATTATTATTATTATTATTATTATTATTATTATTATTATTATTATTATTATTATTATTATTATTATTATTATGCCCCACATATATCTGCCCACCATACCAAGTATTTTCTTTCTACTTCAGTGCTCATTTCCATACAGGCAAGTGACAAATATTCCAATATTAATAATTTTACAGGAAGAATTTTAATGAAACTTCACGTTATGTTTCCTTATTTTAATGTGTGTGGATTTTCACATATAGTACATGTATTCTTGTAATATTTTACGAATGTAATTTGGCCATTCCACCATTCATGAACAGATTTTGCATGTTCTCTCTATGCTTCAGATGTTTTCCTCTCCAGTCCAAAGACATTTGTTGTAGGCTGGTTGGCATCTTTAAATTGTCCAGGATGTGTGAATGAGTGTATGCTGCAATGGATTGTGACTTCATCCTGGTGTTTCTTATGATGATATAAATAAGTTCTGGATCAAAATATATTCATGTACCACATCTCATCAACCATATAGCATAACAAAACTGTTTAGCTTAACATTTTTGGAAATTGTAAGAACTCTATATACCCAAATAATGTAACATGTCTGTAATCATAATCTTCTGATTTGCTTCAAAGCTAAGGTGGAATAGTTCACTGGGTTTGTGTACTGATCTTGGGATCTCTTGCTGTTTAGGAAAAAATATGTGGTAAAAAGCAAACACACAGTGAATTAAGATCAAGTGACAAGTCAAACTGGTGGAAAACAGTATTCATTCAATTACATTTTTAGATTAAACATGACCATGTGAACGAAGCATCACGAGTTTGGTAAACTGCTTCCACTTACCCTTTCCACGTTTTCCACATGTTAAAGATATCTCTGTGAAAATTCACTGTTTATGTCTCCTCAAAAGGCATTAAGAATGCAGCTGCAGTTACTTCTATTTTTTTTAAATACTGCAATCAGCAGTATATTAAAGTTATTTAAACAATACCAGGAAACACTTTATTATGAGAATATTAGATTCTGTCTAACTTAATCCAGGAGCTACCATTATTCATCTCCACCATCATTCTGTCTCCTTAACTGTCTGGTGAACAGAGTATTTGACACATTACCTGAACCAAGTCAAAAATCATAAACAAGGAACCGTTTTCAATGAGTCAAAGGGAAAAACAGGGGTGGGTTTCCATGTGAAGTGAATAAGACCAGTTAATTGAATCAGGTCACACACTGGAAAATCAAAAACAGCTGATGTTTTCTTCAGACTAAACTATAAATCGTCTGTAAACACTATAATATGATATTCAGACAATGTCTGATTGTTGATTTTGTTTAGTGTTGGATCCTGATTCTCGATTCCTGGATTCTAATTTAATAGTATTGCCTTCTTTCAGATGTCCACTTCAAACCTATAGCAATATCAGGTAATGGTGAATGAATCTCTGGCATTTCTGGGATTTAAGCTCAGAACATTCCAATGAATAGTACAGAATCTTAATCATGAACACATGAAGTCGAAATTTGTATTCAGAATTTCAAATGGATGCAACTGACTTGAGTTATCTTACTTCTTTTGCCTAAATAATAATACAGATTCATAAACACATATCCCCTTTTAAATTATACATATACTCAGCCCACTACAAAACCTGCTGCAAAATAATTCTTTGTATCACTGTCAGTGAATAACCATACAGTGGTATGCAAAACTACAAAGTCCCTGGTATAGTATAGTACAACTAGTTATACACAATATTGTGGCAAATATGGTACAACTATAAGGTAGGTGCAGTTTTTTGTACAGTGCACAGTATCTGATGAAAATAAACTAATTAGATCTGAATTACAACATTGCATTATCTCATTCAGTTTCAATGTTAGGCATCCTATTTTATTTTTATATTCATTTTTTAACATTTTAATTTATGTTATGTATTATATAACTGGGCACAAGATTGTATATAACCATTCACACCTAGAGGCATTTTATTGTCACTGTTTTTGAAAGTGTGGAGATACTGGTGAACCTTGGAGAAATCCTGATAAACACCTTTTTGAGACATTCCACAGGTTTTGAATAGCCTAAAAATATCCAGTCTTAACTCTACTGCCATCATGCGCCGAAGCAATAAAAAAGCTAGATATCCACATTTTTGTCTGTATAGTAGAATATTTTCAGATTGCAAACATGGTGGATTTGTTTCTGTCGGGCGCATTAAATAGGACTTTCAGTGAGGCAGGTTGCATTCTGTAAACCAGGAAAATAATGTAATTATTGTAATTAGTGTAATTTTTAATCTCGGGTCGAGACAGTGTATAATACTGTATTACTTTAATTTACTATTTACTTATAAATATATATGGCTTTATTATGTTGGTCAAAGTTCCATTTATAAATGTGATTTATAATTACAATTTATTACATTTCTGCTTGATCTGTTAGCTATTCTAACTTGTATAGCACATTTTAAAAAGCTTTATTAGCTCATTGCATCACATTTGCTAATATTTGATTAGTAATAAAATACATTTATTTAAAATGTCAACAATTCCAATTTATATAAAACAATTTATAGTGTGTTTCTTATAGATATTTTACACACAACAAGCATGTAGTCATTGTAAAGTCTCGCATGGATTTACTACTGACTTTATACTGTTTTCCAGATTTTTTAATATACGTTTGTCTAATTCTGAACAGTGAAGTGACTAAATAAGTGTAACTTAATAGAAGGATCTGGCAACCCGGTGTGACCGTACGCAATAGATTTAGGAGTAAGTATTTGCAATTGAATACGATTAATTTGAACCTGTGTTCATTATTTGAAAGAGTTTTGTATTTAAAATCTTGATATTGTTAGTTAATGTTTTTAAGTTTAGAATTCATTTTATATAGGCTTTACATTTGCTGTCACAATCAATTGTTAAGGTTAAGAAAACGCTGGGTGGATAAAGTTCGTCTCGAGATAAATCGACCACTGCCACTTTCGGTAACTCCCACTAGTCGCTTGGCTGCTATTTCCTGCAACGATGTGAGACTAAGAAGGAAGAGCAGAGAGGAAAAACTTCATCAATCGATCAATTTAATTGAATTTTAAGTCTACGTATTTATACTGGTCCACGGAGTATGAAGTGAGGTAAGATTAACTGATGTTATCCTTTATTTGCGTTTTAGACGCGAAAGTTCTTTGGGTTTGGTTTAATTTCACTTAGTGTGATAGAGTTACTTAGAGTTACTGTGTCGCTGGTGTGTGGTTGAGAGAAAAACGACAAATATGATCTAGCGTTTGATTTTTTTAGCAAACCGGCTAAAAACGCGCAAAGTGGATCCATGTGATGCTCTTCACCAGAGTATAAATTTGAATATTTAAAGACTAAAACGTCTTGACTTTTAACTGAGGAGACAATGTATTAAATACCCTTGTAAACTTATACTTAAATTATATTTGCTTATCATCTAAAGTACTTCTATTTTAATCACAGATTTAATCACTATAATTAGGTGAATATTGGATTATTTTATTGTATTTGAGGTTCATGATATAAGGTTGTAGATACAAAGATTTGGTAAATACAGCACCAATATTTTTGTGTCTTAATTACTAAATATAAAGTAAAGGGAAGTCCCCACCCATTGGTTCTCTATTCAGTTATATTTGGTCTGATGGGAAGTAAGCATCGTGACTGTGTGTTTTACATTACTCGGAAAATGTAAGTGATGCATAAGCCATAAGGGCACTGGTGTGACAGGGGGTTTCTTCACTGAACTACTCCTACGCAGTACTTAGCGAGAGGCCTTTATTGTCATTTCAGAAGGTATGTCATGTATGCTTTGTTTCAGTTTGTTGGTGGAGATCTGCTTTTCTACAGAATTCATTTCCAACCTAAATCTAAACCGAGCTGGGAAATAAATTGATTATGTGGAGACACTGTAGGATTTGGGTTGGAACTGAGTTTTGTAAGATGGGCAATCTCAAGAGTTGCTGATCGTAGAATTACTGTGTCTAGATCTTTCAACATGACTGAGGCATAGCATGTAATAGCTGTTTGAGTACAGTAAGTCTGTGCAAACCCTCTTGCATAACATTGGAAAGCCAGGCCAGTGTCTGTTCAACTAAATACATTCTCTTGTTTCTGCTTTATCATAAAGGAGAAATGAAGGATAGACTGTGTGACCTGAATAATCTTGTATCTAAAAACACCGAAGAGGAGCCTCCTGTAGAGAACGGGGAGAACTTGGAAAATGGAGAGCTGGAGCAGCATTCCGGGGTGTTTGAGGGTGAGGACATCATGGAAGATATGTTTAAGGAGGCCCAGTCTATGCACAAAAAAATTGCTAATCTCAGACTGGAGGTGAAGAGACTGGGCAAGCAGAACACACGTTTTCTCACCTCAGTCAGACGCATCAGCAGCATCAAGCGGGACTCCAATGCAATTGCACGTAACATCAAATCTGAAGGGGAGAAGCTCTATGCAAGGCTTCAGCAGATGGAGGCACAGTGCAGAGAGCTGGAGGAGAAACACGGTGCCTACTCTGCATTAGCCCGCATGGTGCGCTCCCAGTACAACTCTTTAACCAGTGCCTTCCATGGTGCAATGTCTGAGTATAATGAGGCTGAGATGGCACAAAGGGAAAACTGCAAGATACGCATCCAGCGACAGACAGAGATCATGGGCAAGGAGGTAACTGGGGATCAGATAGAAGAAATGATTGAGACTGGTAAATGGAATGTCTTCTCGGATGACCTTGTCACAGACGAGCGAGCCTACCGCTCAGCGCTCAGTGAGATCGAGAACCGTCACAAGGAGCTTTTAGAGCTGGAGAGCCGCATCCGGGACATTCATGAGCTCTTTTTTCAGTTGGCGCTGCTGGTGGAGCAGCAAGGGGCTATGGTGGATAATATTGAGGCTAATGTGTGTGCAACAGAAGAATTTGTAGGCAAGGCTACAGTTGAGATCAAAAAAGCTGTGAAATATAAGAAGAAGAACCCATGTAGACAGCTCTTCTGTTGTTGTTTCCCATGTTGCAATTAGTGAGGAATAATGTTTTACTGCCTTCTAATTCCACACCCAATTGAGAATAAAAGGTTAGTTTAACAAATACATAGTGGATTTATATAGGACTGTATTTTTGTAATATTTTAATTGACCTGTCTTTGGTGGAGCTGAATGTGGTTTTTGCACAATGATCATGTGATGAACAGGCAGGCCCATTGCACCAGACATGTTTTTATACAGTTCTTTTTTTCATTTTGGGCTTACAGAGAATAATGAATAGTTGCCTGAACATGTTGTAACATGATGAGACAAAACCTAGTATCTTTTTAACCACTAGATCAGCAATACCTGAAAACAGCACTGCTAATTATCCAAGTGGAATACTTGTATGTTTAAACATTAATATGATACTTGTCTGGAAATGAATTGTTGTAGATTATTTATGTTTTAAAGTGTATAATAACTTCTGAGTGGAAAAAGAAGTGTTATATTTAAGTGGGTTCATAAACTTTATTCATGTATATTGTTTTCATAATGGAATAAATACTTTTAACTCTGGGAACTTGATTGGATTGGAAAAAATTATTTGTACTGACCATGCCTTTAAATTGCTTTATTAGAGTTTCTTTTATATATGGGCAGAAATATATTTCAAGCACTCAGGAGCACAAATCCAGCTGTGAAAATTGTATTTGCTTCTGCTTTTTGTTGGAGTGACAAACTTTAGTCATCACAGCTCTTTATGGAGAAGTCTGAATGCGCTTTGCTTCTGTAAGTGCCTTCACATGTAGTTTAGTGCAGTACTTTACTGTTGCTTCAACAAAGTCTGATGACACCTTAGAGTGTGTGGTGAAAGGATTATTAAGAAGTATTAAATAGGTGTTAAAATGTAAGCTTTAATTATTTGTGCTAAAATGTAAGAAAGGTGGTGCAACATTACTGGATCACAGCTCCAGGGCTGGATTCGCCTTACTGTTTTTGTGGAGATTCCGTGTTTTTTCCTCTTCTCTCTGGCTTCCTCCCACTTTTCAGAAACATTCTGGTATGTGGATTGGTGACTCTAAATGCCCCTAGGTGCATGATGTCCTTAGATTGATTAGTGGCTGCATCGCTGCCTCATGCCTAGTGTTAATGGGATCCACCTCAACCTTAACCAGGGAAAAAATGTTTAATAAAATGATAAATGAATGAATCTATGAAACAAAAATCTTTATAATTTATAATCTTTATAATTATGCTGATGCCTACCAACTGTTTCACATTTATACTACATACATGTTAAAAGAACTAAAACTAAATGTCGTAATAACCCCATTATATTCATTTGTGGCCTCTCCTCTTTAACTCACTCAACAGGTTTTCATATACACATTTATTTATTTATATATGTATGCAATATTAGCTGTGGGGTATCTCGCTGTTCTACTAACAGTTTTATAAAAAATAACCAAGGCACTTGACAGGGCATCATTAGTTTCTCACACTGCTCTGGTGGGATCTTGGTCCACTCTTCCAGTATTTTCCATAGTTTGGTAATTGTACTGGGTTTATTAGCAATAACCTTGTTGCCAAGGATTTTTCAGTTTTTTTTAAATCTGGGCTGGTCATTTCATGATTTAAATGGTCTTAGCTTCAAGGAGCTACTTTAGCCATTTTGCAGTGTAACAGGGGCATCGTCTTGCATAAAAATTCTGGGCTGATTGGGATATGCTCGAGGGGAAGGATCCTCATGAAGAAGGTTCTGTAAAATCATTTGCATTCTCCCTGCCAAGTAGCTGTATAAGAGGCCCAACACCTGCTGCAGAAAACATCCAATAAACCATAATACTTCCTACTCTGCCTTACACTTACTTCTTTACACACTGTGGGTTCAGTTTTTCCCCAGTTTGGCACTAAACATAACATTTCCTGTCGAACTTAAAGAAATGAAACTTTAGTAAAGGTCTCTTTACTTTGGACCGTTTCTTCTCTGTCCACACAACATGCTGAAAGTGTCATGGTTTGGGGGATTTGCCCTGACACTGAAAAACAGGTAAAGCAGTTCCTTGAAGGTGTGTGTGTGTGTGTGTGTGTGTGTGTGTTCTCCAGTTTCTACCCACCAAAAAAAAAGAGAGAAATAGCTACTGATTATGAATCTATGGGGACATAGTTCCAGGCTATGAACTGATGGACTGGTGTCCCATCCATGGTGTATTCCTGCCTTACAGTGCTTCTGGGAAAAGCTCTGGATACTTCATGGCCCTGACCAGTCTAAAGCCGTTAATAAGAGAGTGAGTTATGTATATTTTTGCAGTGAACATAAAGCAGTTATGCCATAAATCTACTACATAGCATTTATAAAGT
>JAOTRN010000002.1:13133225-13143733 GCA_028566695.1 Bagroides melapterus
TGTAGTGTGAGGCTGTGGGCTTGTGTAACAGGCTTTCTGTTATTTTGCAACCTCTGTTCCTCTTGAGGCAGATTAAAGGAACTAAAATTACTGCAAAGTTCTACAGAATTTAGTGTTCTGTACTGTTAATACATTTGCTTCGATTTATCAGATAGTTACCAGGAGCTTCACTGGTTGATATGTTGAAAACACAAATATCTTTAGTTCAAGTTTCCCTACAGTTTGACAGACCTTGTTTTTAGCTGTCATTCTGTTTTTAGTTAATTTGGTCATGTGGTACGTCCTCCTTCTGAATGGATGTCCACAGAATTAATAATCTTTGGAACACACACAGATTTTATGGCCATAGATGTCCAAGGTTTGATACCAGCCAACGCTGGAGGAACACAGTGTAATGCGAGAGAGAGCACAGGGCCATCACTCATTTGCTGTCTGAGATGGATTCAAACACCTCTCCTCCTCCTAAACAGCCAAGATTTCAGTCCTTACAAGTTTCAAATTTATACTCCAAATGCAAGTAGCTCTTTCTATTCAATGAAACCAGCACTGTATGCTCCACTGAGCCCCACTGAGTTAAATATTGAACAGGATACTAATTTTCACATTTTCTTTCACATGCCAACTCTCTTGAACTTGCATGAATTCCAGTCTTCAGATTTTTTAGCAGATCAGTTGCCTTATTTATATTCTTATAAGGTGTCTTTTGGCTTCACAGGCTGAAAGTTTTTTCTTGCCTTTACTTATAATATGTGCAGGAATGTAACATTTGTACACATAAAATCATGTTATTTATTTGTATTCCCAATGCTTCATGCATTTTATTTGGATCTTCCTAAGAATATTTTCTGCCTTTTATTGCCACTAGATGTCAGGCTTCACTTTTAACAGAAATGCTCAGTATTCACTGCCTACTAATAAAATAGGGTACAATAAACCATGCACTTACACCTAAAGTACAGTCAATTAAATACTCTTATAGATGATGTGAGGCACAGTATCTACAAGCTGAAATCTAAAAGCTAAAAGTGCCAATATATTATTATAATGATTGCTTCCACAGCAAGGCTGATGCTTACAGAAATCATACTTTGGGCTGGTGTGAATCACAATGTGTGTTTCCTGCATACTAGTCTTTGTGTATGTTCATCATTTTACAAACTCAAAGATTATGTAGTATCAGTAACTTTGATACATGCTTTCTGGTAACTTTTAGGTAAATGCTTGTGCAAAAATAATATTTAGCCTATGAAATATCTTTTGATTGTGACTATGTGTCTGCTACATTACTATGTAAAGGGCAGGATGAGAAGTGACACACATAAGACTATGTGTGTGGAGTAGCTCACTATGTGCTCTCTTCACCCCTCCCTTCTCTTTCTTGTTCATATCCTCAAGCAGGGAGGATGCGTCTAAAGCCTCTGCTCTGAGAGACATTCTTTTTTTTCCAGGACATTCTCATAATTCTTGTGCATTCCATTAGTTGTAACCAGTAAGCATCCATACCAGAAGACTACTATTGAGCTGGATTCCTCTGTCTGTTGCACTTGGGTTAAAACCCTTCAAAGCTGCTTACTACTGTACATTCAGCTGCCCTTCACCTCCAGAGGAGGATTATTTAAAAGCATGGAAGTGGACTATCTCAGAGACTTGGAGAGTTGAGAGAAATGCTCATGGCACATTGTGAGAGAACAGGTGGCTGTTGTTCCAAAGGATGAAAATCTTGAGACGCTTCCGGAGACAAAGCAGCTGGAGAATAATGGCTATGGTGAGATCCTCACTCCAGAAAGTGATGCTCCTTCTGCACAGAGTCCAAACTGTGACTTTCACATCACCAAAATATCAGAAACTGTGCAAGGTATGGTGACTGAATTCTCTTTGTCTCTGTTGACTTTATGTTTGGTAATGTATTGTCAGAGGTGAGAGATTAATTAGATATAATTCTTTTCAATTGTAAACGCAGATGAGATTTCAGATATCCTTTAAAATTGTGCCTCTGAAAATGGCTGTTGAAAAAAATTATTTTCACGTCAGTGAAAGCAGTCGGCATTATAAATCTCAATCAATTCATGTATGTAAATTTCTTCTTCTTTATTCAATGCTTTACATAGTTTTATTTTTTAGATGCTAGTTTTAGAAGAGCTCTAATAATCAGGTTTTTAATTAATTTAATTACATTTTTCAACTTATGATTTAAGCAGTAGTATGCAATGTAGCACATATAAACACACACACACACACACACACACACACACACACATAATGTATTAGATTTTGAACAGTGTTTAAAGTGAGATTAAGGTGTGAAATACTGTGGCTTTTAGGAACAGTTAAGAAAGTGCTGCTCTGTGAGAAATGATTGTTTTAATCACCATTAATATTAACAGAGCAGTTTACTCCAGCAGATCAGTTATAATTTATACTTCAGGCAGGCAGAGAGAGGTACAAAGCCAAAAAGAGAGTTTGTTTTAAAGCCTATCACTAAGTGCATTAGTGTAAATCTTTTACAATTTCTTGAGAGAAAGTCAGTTACTGAGTGGCTCCAATTCCTTCTAGAAAGGAATCACTGGAAAGTCATACTGTCTATCTGAGTCCTAATTTCCTGCAGTGACACTCATCAGTAATCTGATTTGTCTTAACAGAAAAGTCTTAAATTATCTGAATTATTTAGTCCATCACCATATAATATTTTAGGGAATCCATTATACGCCCTTCTAAAAATAGAAATAAAGCAACATGACTCCATCCTGTGTCTAAACATATATTTTGTTCAGCATGTCAGTTAACTCCATGTATCATAATCTAGAAACATGAGTTGTAGAAATGAGCATAGATTTGTTCAGGCTAGACAGGTTGCAGTGTGTCTTAGATGTTTTTGATGGGTTTATACATAATCACATCGATGTGTATATGTGCACAGGTGTTTGCTATGATAGTGCAGAACTGAGAAGCCTTGTTTGTCTCTACAAAAGACAAAAGCAATAAATGCCACATTTTGTTCATTTTGGAAATTGCAAATGTGAGCTATGTTTTTATTAACTTCAGCTGTGTAAAAATCACTCATGCAGTATCACGACCTTTACTGTTAATTGCCCAGTCAAGGATATTACAACACCAATTCAAAACCTATTGACATCAGTATAGCAAAATACAGCTTTTAATTTTGCCTGATTGTTCAAATAGATGAATATTCTGAGATTTATTTCTAATTGAATGCATGTTACTGCAATTTTATTTTTATTTTCATAAGCTTAAATGTGCTAGCACCAATAAAAGTACAGTTGTGGAAACTACTATCATGAATTAACCCTTAAAGACAAGATATTCTAACTGTTCATACATATCTTTGGTCTATGTTATCGCACACTTGTATAACTTTACATATCTTGATTTTTATAACTACAGCAATAGTGTGACATTAACAAAATATTTTTTAAAGAATAATAAAATATATATTTGGTTTTGTTGTCTCCTCACTAATACAGACTGTTTCATAACCACTTGTACACAGATATGTAAAACACACACACACACACACACACACACACACACACACACATAAAATTATTTTTTAATTAGTATCCCAGTCTGTATTATTATAGTGAGGAGCCAAATATCAAAACAAAACAAAATACAGTATATTACATTTTATTATAACAATATTGTTGACAATATTATTTATGCACAAAATGAGCAGGTTGCATTTTCATTACAGCATATGGTGATAAAATAACATTTTAATATGAGTTTACACAACCAAGCAACTTTATTCTGGACTGCCCCTTAATTATGTAAATTAATGTAAATATAATAGATTATTGCACTTAAACATATAATGCATTTACTGTAGGTGTAATATATTCATATATTACAGAGTATTTTTATTTTATCTCTGTTTAAATATGTATGACTCAGAGACAAATTATTTCCACAGCAAAAGACTTTCTCTAATGTTTCACAGCCTTTGTTGTCTCATACAACCCTGTGTAAACAGACAGACAGAGAACAAATAAATCAGACACATAAAATATGTCTTCTGAAATATATGATACATTCAGTGTTTGTTTGAAAGAAAAACTTTGGCAGAATATATTTCTGTTCTGAATGATGAGGTGCAATGTAATAGGAATATTGCATTTTCAGTACTTTTATTACCACTGCACATCTCAATTCAATATTTCTAAGAGATTAATGACTGTTGCCTCACTTGGATAAACAACAGTTTTATTAATAAATTGAAGTAGGTGGATTTTTGCTGTGAAATATTCTTGGATTAAAATAAAAAAAGAAAAATATTCTGTCTTAAATGTATGTCTATCTTTTTATTCTTGACTAGTAATAAGTGACACCAAGCAGATTAAGTTCACATAATCAGTTCTATATCTTTTATTTGATTCTAGTTTCTTTTTGTTCTTGTTTCTACAATCTCTCCCCAGGATATCCAGACAGAGCTTACTGCCAACTGTGGTTTCTCCAGAAGGAGGACCAGGGACCAGTCACAGGGTTTCAGGTACTCTGCCTGCAAACATATTTAAACATAAATCACATTCAGAACTGTTTTGTTATTTAGTAGCAGTCACAATCCATTGCAAAAAAATATATAAAGTCATTGTTGATAGATCAAGACCATGGAAATTTATTCCAATATATTTACAAGTGACTGAATATATGTGATGTTTTATACCAAAATATTAATTCCAAATGTAAAAATATGTAATATATATAAAAATACGAAGACTCTTTAAATCAGAGTTATGATATTGTTGAATTCTCACTGTTGAAGTGTTCCAGGTCTCTGTGTTCTTCCAGGGACTCTGTGGAGCTTCACAGTGAGAGTGGAGCAGGCTTAAAGACTCTACTGGATGAACTCTGGTTCTGGGCAAAGGTGAAAGATGAAGAACTTACCAGTCAGAGCACTACTAGTGATGATACGTATAATCTACTGGAGCAACAAAACTACTGTATGGTCAGTTACAGGAGAAGTCCATTAAAAAGGCTTGAACACTGATCTTGATTTAATTATAGTTGAATTTTTATTTAAAGAAAGCTCTAAACCCCAGTTCTTCTTCAGTACATGCTAATTGATGATGTCATTTGGTTAGCTGATGTTTTGCTGTCTTCAAAATCTAATGCAATTTAGATTTCCATGTTTATATACAGTAATGTAACCTTCTACAACTGCACTGTAGACTTTATTTTATCACATTCCACTCACAGTGCTTTCCTCAAGACGCACAATCAGACAACTCAGGTGTAATTCAGGTACCATGTCATATTTACCTCCCAAATATTACTCCAGTATTTATATACTTTTTACAAATGGCCAGTGTTTGATTATTGTATCATAGTTTAATTTGTCACTGTTTTAACTTGGCAACATGGGATTGACGTCACTGCTCCATCATCTTAATGTTAAGAATGTTCCATCAGTTGATCTGCATTTTCAGCTCCTGACAGTTTCAGAAATGCAGCCAATGAGCTATCAATTTTAATTAAATATAATGAAACTTAAAGGTAAAAATATCTCAGAAAGTGAGAAAGAAAATCAGATTGTGATATTCTCAGCCTTCTGGATTTATGAGGAGATAACAGAGGAAATGATGCGCTTCTAATATAGACCATACAATTTTCTCTGCTTGACTTCTCAAGGTGACCTTCAGCTGAAAACAAAATGTTATTTGGACTTCTTGTTTCAAACTTCATATCACTTTTCGTTCTAATTTTATTTTACACCCTGACCAGAAAAGTTCCTTTATGAATTAATAAAACAGTTCTATTTGTTTTGACCTTTAAGAAATGTCAAGGATAGCTTTGTGGATCAGGAAGATATTGTATTTTATCTTTATCTTCTCACATGGGGCACTTCTTTTCTAACATGATACAAAATGTATCATCTATAGGCTATGCAGAGGCAGCTGAGCAGTCGAAGGCAGGGTTTGGAGAGCCCACTGAAGCAGGTGTGTCTTTTGCCTATGCAGAACATGGATAATCTGAGTGAAAGCACCGTGAAAGAAGAAGCAGGTCAGAGTTCACAGTTCTTCTTTCACTCACTAAGAGTTCAGCAACTGTGAAACATCCATGAAAGTTTTCTTCATTTTTTTCTTGTCATACAGCAAAACATGTCCCACATTCTTGTTACTTTTTTCATTTTGGCTCTATTTCTGAAGTCTTCATTTATTATAAACTGAGAGCATCACATCCACTTGATTTTGATTAGGTTTATGGCTGAGTGCAGACAGTAAAAAAGAGACAGAGTGAGAAAAGTGAGGGATCTGGATTTATTACTTCTTCTAGATCTGTTGATTTATATCATCTTGCTACTGGATGTAGAATTTATGGCTATTTCTTTCTACAAGATTATATTTGCTTGTGAACATGGTGGGGACTTCAGATGATATTGTAAAGCTGAGATTTATTTGTTCTTATGTCTGATAGAAATCTTTTGATGGGAAAGTGATTTAGTTAGTCATATAATGCTTCTTGCTTCAAATAAGTATTGCACTGGTGATCCCTCAGTTTAAATTCTGCAGTAATAGGAATCTCAGACTAAAGGAGGAAAGAATGTTATTTATACATTTTATTTATAAATTCTATTCTGAACTTTTAGGCATAAACAGAAAAATATTAGATACTGTATAATTAATTAAATTTTCTTTTCAGATTTTTTTCTGGAAAATGTGCTCAAATTTTTCCTATTCTCTGAACTCTGAGCAATTTCTGTGTTGATATATTCAGTGCCTACTCTGATGGAGGAGAGGACTTGGCTAGCTCAAGCTGTGCTGGATGAGGCCATGGAAGTCCAGCATCACTGGGATCGGTTCAGTTTTAACAAAGCCAGCTGGCAGCAGCAGGTCAGATGGGTACTGAGAACACTTCAGGACCTCCAGGATGCCATGCAACAGTTAGACTTGGGCTTGGCAGAGATGGAGAATAAGTGGGATGGATGCTGCTCAGAAGGACATACACTGGACAGATATATGCTGGATGATTTCGAAGAGAGTGTGAGTGAATTGCTTAGGATCAAAAACCGTAAATCAGAGTGTTTCGTGTAAGAATGTGCTGTGACTGGCATGGAGCAGATCAGATGGTAAATGTAAAGCAGGTTTGTATGTTTAGCAACATGTTATTTGATGGCAAATAGAACTATACTCTGGAGCAGAAAAAAATCAGTAGGAGTTTTGTTTACCTTCTTCCTGCCAGATTATAGCTGCCAGATTATAGCTCTAAACTCAATTAGACATTTCACCACTCATTTCATCACTCCAATCTACAATACTCTATATTGCCAAAAGTATGTGGAAGTTTGACCATGATCCCCGTCATACATGTCCAAATTTTTGGCGAAAAGTTAGAAGCATGACTGTATAGGTAGTCTGTTTAATTCCCTTTAGTGGAACTATGAGTCCCAAACCTGTTCTAGCATGACAGTGCTAGACTGTGCACAAAGCCAGCTCCATAAAGAGATACTTTGGCAAGTCAAGTACAGGGCTGGTCTGCAGACACTAATGCCCATCCTCACTAATGTTGTTGTGGCTGAATGAGCACAAATCCCCATAGCAACATTCCAAACTTTATTGGAAAACCTCCTCAGTAGAGTGGAGGGTGTTAGCAGAAACTTGACCATCTCCATGTTAGTGTCATGTCTTTGTAATTGGATGTTCTTTAAGCACATAGGTCACGAGTTCACATACTTTTGGTCATATGGTGTTCTTAGATATGTCCCTTGTAGGTCTATTACAAAATGTAATGTCTAAATTCTATATCAACTTTAGACAATATTTTGGCCACAAAATGTCCTCGAGTTTTTAACAAATTCGGTGTTAATGGAGGCAAATTCCTTGTATGACTAAATGATCTTATCACAATCATATCTCATTGATGGTTTACAGTCTTACATTAAAAGCACCATGTCACATCTTGCTTCATTTGCAGTTAGTGTCTTGCCTTGTGATAAGTATGTCTGTCATAATCTGTTGTAGATCCTCAGAGCCATGATATCGACCTCTGCTATTGATCTGGACGTCTGAAAGACACAGATAATTAAACATTTACCTCCAGGTGTCCTCTTACACTAAAGTTTTCAGAAAAGAGAAAGAAGCTATCAAATTGTGACCACAATGTCAAAGGCATTTAAATATTTTACAACTGGAATGTTATGGAAATGTTACGAAAAGAATTTCAGCCAAATTACAAGTTACAAGTAAAAAAAAAGTTCAGTGTTTGTGAAAGTAGATGAAATGTCTCCAAAAACACCTCCAGACCGTGTAGATAAAAATATTCTTTAGCCATGTCTGAAACTTGAATGCGAATACACGTCATTCATCTTCAGCACTTCAAGGCTGCACATATCTTAGGTGAAATACTTTTAAAAGCAAGGCCAGTATGAAACTCTGTAAGAATTTGGCATGTTCGATTTGATGTGTAAGATTCCTCTCTCTATTCCCTGTTGTTACTGAGGCTTATTTTGCTGTTGTTGCAGAAAGCTTTAAAGCTCTGGCATAGTTATGACCCCTTTGTTTTCACAGGCCCAAGTGACGAATCAGCACAGACAGTTCGTAGTTACTCAAGTTCATAACAGACTGTTGTCTCAAGACTTCTTATCTGGTAAAGTTGTTCCGAAAATACTGCCATTATTGTAATGATTGTGTTGTTGCATGATTCTATTTTCTTTGCCCTAAAAATAGAATAGAATTAGAAAATAAAATAGAAATAGAATTCTATTAAAATAGAATTTTTTAATATTGAATTGAATTGAAATTAAATCTATGTATATGGATAGCACTACCAGCCACCATAATGAATAATACTTAATACAGTGAAGTTACCTGAACCCTTATTACCAGTACAACGGAAATAAATTTTTGTCAGTATAAACAAATGGGTTGCATCAAGTCTGATATAAAATTAGTTAGGACCCAGGAGGTTTTAATTGGGAGATGTTTTTACCTATGTTTGGATAACGTTACATAAAATGTTAGTGAAGAGATCACCTTCAAATTTTAAATGCACTTGGGGCATATCAGAGAGCAGAAATGGGTTTGATATTTTTAGAAATTTTCTATGAATATATTGCACCCAGTAGTTTGGGGAAAAAAAAAACTACAAATTACTAAAGCCTAAAGTGTCTACTTTCATATGACCTGCTAACTATCACTATAAAGCATGACAAAACAAAGAAATTGAATGCTGAACACAGGAACCTTTTTTGGTGTCTGGCAAAAAAAATTAATTAATAAAAAAAGAATCCGATTACATGAGATATTTGTACAATTCTTCAAGGATATTTGGTTGGATTTTGTTCAATTTCATTCAAATAAAGTTTCAAGAAAAAGGTATGCATGCTAATTCTTCCCCTAATCCCTATATTAACCTTCAAATATGACCTCTAGTATACATAAAATCATTTGCCTTTTCTTATTAATGACTTCCAGGTGAATTTATTGGATATAATACACAAACATTCGCTTGCGTTTTATTTTTCTGCATGTTGCACAGCTAATTTCTTACTTCAATCTTAACCATGGTACACGTTTGCTACAGAGTCATAAATTATAAAATGACACTAAATGGTTCATGTCTCCTCAACAGTCTCGGTTCAGTATCCATGGCAGAGGGCAGTATTTCATAACAGTGTTCCTTATTACATCAAGTGAGTTTTAAATTAACATTGAACGTATTTTCAGATATATGCAACATTTCCAATTATGTTTGAAACGTTCCATGTTCTAAACTTTCAGCCATGAAAAACAGACCACATCTTGGGATCATCCATTGATGACTCAACTATTACAATCAATGAGTGAGTCTTAAATCCGTATCTGAGGTTGCCATTGAATACATCCTTGACTGCACAATTGATCTAAAATATACTTCTATTATTTTCAATAAAAAATACTGACTCATTTTAGTTTTTTTTTTAATTATTTGCAGATCCACATGTGAGCTGTATAATAATTACATTTTACACATTTTTCCTGTAGCCGAGCTCCGGCACGTGCGATTTTCAGCGTACCGCACAGCTCTGAAGAGCCGCAGAGTTCAGAAAACCTTGTGTTGTGAGTGCCTTCTCTATTACTGCAAATACCTGCTTCTGATACAGCCACTGATTGCCAAAACAAGGAAGGTGTTTAACACAGTTTGGTGATTAATATAAAAGAAAAGGTGAATTTCAGCATGGCAGTCTTCCACAGACCTTTTAGCTGAATGTATTGAGGGCCATTAGTGAGCACAGCCTTCGAATGCCAAATCTCACAATATCCGTAAGACGTTTGCAGCCAAAATGGGGCTACTGACAGCCTTAGTTCAGCACAAATTGTGCAGAAATGTGTTCTGCCAAGTGAGCTAGAAGGCAAATGTTAGACATTAATGAGCCATACATTAGATTTTAGCTGGAATTTATAATTGGTTGCAGATCTGCTGATGAAATTAGTCTAATTTTGAGTTGAAATTTTTTGTTGTATGCCAGGGGATATGCTATGCTCTGCTGCTTTCTATTAAACTGCACTGAACAC
>JAOTRN010000002.1:13148847-13165541 GCA_028566695.1 Bagroides melapterus
ATTATTATTATTATTATTATTATTATTATTATTATATTGCACAGCGAAAGACAAATTGCCTTTTACTCCTAAGCTAAAACCAGAGTCTAATACAGGTCCATTAAATGTCAGTTTGTGTGTCCATGCTTACCCCTTAAGCAGTTTAATTATTTTTTATAGCTTCCAGGCAGGAAGTGAAAGACTGTCTGTTGGTATTAGCTAATGACTGTGCATTATGAAAGTTTAATTTAATTTGTCTTGGAATTTTGAAAACTCTCTTAAGTTTGAAACAATTTTGTTTAATTTCTCTTGAAACAATTGTAACTGCTGTCATTATGTCCTTCTGCTTTGTCTCTACAGGAATGAAGAATACACAGACAACCAAATGTCTCGGCAGTCTCCTCAGAGGACATGGTGTGTGCAGCAGGACAGCGGACATGTGGGATCAGGAACACACCAGACAGATGACTTTTCAGGAAGAAGTGAAAAGCAAGTACCCTGTCACTGTATTTGTTTGACAACACAATAGTGTTGTACATATTTACAGCATTAGGATAGATCCAGCTCCTGATATGTTCTCCGTTGTGGTTATGAAGTAAAGTTACACAGCAGATTCTTCTGAAGCCAAATCGTTCTACGGTGTTTCTGTTTAGATTCTGTGATATTGTCTGTGTTAATGCTGCGTCGTTATGTACATGAAGTAATCAGAGTCATTATGAGGTTACACAGCTCATCAAACATTGTGCTGTATATAATATTCAAAAGTTTTTGTTTCTGTAATGCATATTGTATTTGTTTATTTCATTTGTTGTAGTAATGCAGATTTCAGTGTTAGTGAGGTAGTGTGCCACAATAAACCCTATTCAACAGCTTAGCAAAAATTAGGCTTAATCAACAACTACATATTCACCATTATTTGTAGCACATCATTACATCATCAATACAACATCAGAGATACAAGGATTTGAAATATATATAATTAAAAATATAAAAATGCTTCACGATCACAGTACTCAAAACTCAAATACTGCAAGATGTTTTGTTTGCTTTTAACAAGATTCTGCTTACTAAAGAGTTTGTGTTGAAAACCACAACATAACACAATCACTGTGCTTTTTTTTCTCATGTTAATCTGCATACTGGACTTGTTTATGAATGCTGTGCAGTTCAAAATTTACAATTATATGTTTACAACATATGTCTATGCTGCCTTTTAATTAAATGGGGAAAGTTCTTTTTTAAATTACATTTTGTCATTGAACTCATTTAACATTAATGAGACGTATTGTTCTGTGACTCTATTTAGAATTTTTGTTTCCCTTCCACCTGCTGACAGACTTTGTAATTATGCTTTAAAAATGAAAGATCATGAATTTTTATATCAGTTGTAATATCGAGTAAGCCTGTCTTAAGCCTCTACTGCCACCATCTCTGAGAACATATGGAAAAATCTAAATTGAAATATTTTTGATCATCCAAACCTTTCTGTGCCTGAATATGCTTCATCAGCCATTTTATTTATACCACTAATAAATAAAATTCTACAATTATATTAATTGTATAAAAAGTATATGATATATTACATTTAGATAGAATTACATGTTGTTTAGAAAGACCAAAAAGTCCTTTCTTAAGTTTGCTGAGGTTTTTATCCTGTCAAAAATGGCAATACCACAGTCCATATTTATTAACTCACTCACCCAGCATAATCATTTGGAGGATACGTTATCAGATTATGCCAAACAAGAAAGCTGGTGGCTTTTCAGTGTGTCATAGAGAAACAAATGACTTATCATAAGCAGTGGAATGACTCATCACCCTCCCCATGCTTGTTTAAAGGAAATCCAATTGGAAAATATATATTCTGTGTTTGAGAGCCTCAGGCACTTGATGCTCCACAAACAAATTTTAGTGAGTCACCTGAGAAGATGAAATTGCAAGGGCTCACATCATGTATTTGATCAGTCTGTCCACTGGATTAATCAGTTTATTGATGACTCACACTCTGAATATTATATTTTTGCCCCAGCACTATCAAATATATTTAAGTTTTGAAGCTATATCCATCAGCATGCCCTTTTCATGAAGCAGCTGGCTTATTACAGCTGGCTAATGTCATTCAGAGTAAGAGACCATGACCTTTTCTCTGTTTATTCTTATAATCAAATCCCATTTCCGAAGTACTTACAGTCGAGCAGTTGTATTCAACTTCGAGAGCCCCAAGTACAAAGTTCATGCTTCATCAATTAAGACACAATTTAATTATGTAACCTGTTATTACTACAGGCACACTAGCTCACTGCTCTCGTACACAATACAGCTTTGTGTCTATGAAGAAAAACCGTTCTGTTTATTGTTGAGGTCAAACATAAACGTTGTGTTTATTGTAGAGGGCAGACAGAAAGGCCACAGCCCTGCATATGTTACTGATTTCTCAGCTTCGTCACTGCTGATTTAACTCCTGAAGTTCTTGTTCGCTACGTCGCCAGTGAAAACGAGTAACACTACTGCCACCTTGTGTTGAGAAATAAACACTGCGTGTATGTTTGAGTTCGTCACGTCAAACATTTCCCTTACTAAGAAACTTCTTCAGTAAATAGATTTAGATAGTAGCTACTGCTTTATCAGTATGATCCAATACCTTTGATGATGAGGAATCAAACCATGTACACTGCCAATGAAAGAGTTTTACCTATATGAACATCTTTTATTAGACTTCAAATACTGGGCTTGTTTTAAATGCTCTGAAATAATTCATACATATAAATTAATTGAGAAATGTTTTAAACTTTTTAATTAAATAGAAAATCGAAAGTAGGCCTTGGGCCTGATACTCTAATTAAGCACTGTCGCTCCCAACGTTTTATTTCGTTTAACGATATTAAATAAACATGCAATCAGAACCAAGCGGTTTTATTATTATATATTTAATAAGTGTATTCCAAAAAATGTCATGTCTTATATGATACAAAAACAAATAAAAACTTTTTAAGGGTAGACAAAAATTTTATATCCCCATTAATAAGCATATTAATCACATGCATAAGGAGACAGAAATGATCATATGATCTCCAAAGTGCATCCAATTTGCTGTTTATCACATCAGTGAAAAATATAATGCTATAAAATGTCACTTGCCCATACCAAAAATATTCTGTACTCAAAATTTAAGCCAGAAATGCTAAATCATGCAAATCTATTGGCAACCAATTGTTCCGAGCTGTTTTAATACAAAATAATTATACAAAATTGTGTCCTAACACCATGCTACACTTCAATGCACACTTCAACTGTTTCCATTTTAAAAAGCCTGTTAGTAGAGACATGAAACAAAATGATTCAAATCCTCAGTAATATTTCAATAAGTTCAACTGTTCAATAAAAATATTCCTCAAATGTCAAATCAAAACTGCTCTATGAAAACATTCTTCCTACCAAAATATACCACTATTGTCTTATTTGTGCTGTTTATTTAATACTGACACCAAAGAAACAGTAAAGCCCTTCTTGGCTTATACACTGAACATTAAATATTCAAACTTCACACCATGTTTCTTTCCTCTTTCCGTTCATTCTAATTCCCCCTTTCAGCTTTAGAACCCTGAGAAACATTAGAAAAACTCTTGGAAATGTTTTCATGTGTCCAACAAATGACCTTTTTGCCAACTGAATAGCAGATGTTTTGTTGTAGACCTGTCCGGCAGGCTTCCATTACGGCTCATGTTGTCAAGAAAAAAAAAGGAAAGAGAGAAAGCTGTCCAAGATCCAAATGCACAGATATATACACTCACCAGACACTTTAATAGAACACCTGTCAGTCCAACTGTCTAACAGCAGCACAATGCATAAAATCACACAGATACAGGTCAAGATTCAGTTCATGTTCGCATCAAACGTCAGAACTGAAAAAAAAACATGACAGGTTGTAGGTGCCAGATGGGCAGTTTGTGTGTTTCAATATTTCAGTGCATCTACATTTTTTCTTTGCACAAGTTTCTAATGTTGTAACAAAATGGTGCAAAAAACAAACAAACAAAAACATTTTCAGTGGTCCAAGTTGGTCCTGTATCTTCATGATTTTATTCATTGTGCTTCTGCTACCTGATTTGGTTACTGGATAATTGAGTGTTTTTAATAAAGTGGACTGTGAGTGGATATACACTAATTTGTGCAAAATGTTAGTGTACATTTATATTCACAAAAAATAATAAGGGTGATGACTTCACTTACAGGACAAAACATGACAGGTTTTAGTGACTTTTGATTAGATTTTGAAACGTAAACTTCTTGTATTCTAGCATTCTTTAGTACAACTAATACTCTTTTTAGTGCTACATATTGTACACCTAAAAAACAAAAAAAGTTTAAGTGTTCTGTTAAAACTGTCTGTACCTACAAAACCACTGAAGACATTAACATTATTACATCCCAAAATAAGTTATTTTTGATCACAATTTGTCTTTTCAGTGTTTTTGTCTACATACCTGTAGGCAATGATACATTAAAATAGACCTCAAAATATGTTTTGTCCATCTGTACAAGTGATACAAAATAACAATAATAAACCCAGCATGTTTTATTAGAAAATGAGTGTAAATGAGTATATATTTACATTAAGGCTTTGCTTAATTTAATTCCTATGATACTACACAGTAAAAAAAAAATCAAACCCCAGGATTTTAAATGAAAACATTACACTCATGTCACACTGAAAGCCATTATGGCAGAACATTTCTTTTCTTTTTTAAGCTCAGCCTATAAGACTGGCCTTAGCATAGAGCACACTGAGCGACCTTCTTTAGTCAGTTCTCTGGTGTGACTCATGCATGGCAGAGGGACAGCTTCCTCTCGACGGGCCACTGTGTTGAACTTGCACTTCTTCAGGTGATCAGCCATACTGGAAATGTTGGCAAATTTCCACTCTTTCACTGTTCCAAAGGCTGTGCTAAATCTCCATACCTAAGAGCCACATGCAGAAGGAAAACCCTTTATTAAGATCTTATGGAACACAAGACAATACAAATAATCATTCTTAGAAGTTCTAATTCTACTAACATAAAACACATAACTTGCCTTGTCATGAATCTGCCATGAGAAAGAGCCATCTGCACGTCTTGTCTTCGCCCAAAGCAAGACCACCATACCGCGCGATTTAAGGAGACTGGCACAAACGTCCCTCATGGTACGAGACACTCGGGACAGCTGGCACAGACTAAAACCATCCAAAAAGCTTGCAATATGCTGGAGTAGTTCAAAGGGCAAGCTGCTGAGGTGGTCGCAGTGGAAGCGATTGAGATACTGGACTTTACCTGGACGTTCAACTAAGCCGGACTGCACGCCAAAGGAGCCCAGGTAGCGGTCGTGAATAATTCTAGAACCCTGTACAGAGGGACAGAACCTTCGCTGGGAGTAAGTGCAGCCATAGAATGCCAAAGGGCACCTGTGCTCCATCCAGCCATTGAGCCCAGCGTGGATGTCCCCATGGACGTTTTTAAAATGGGAGGAGAACTCGTCCCTTCGAAACAGTTGCCCGCACACAAATGTGAACATAGATCGCTGCTTGGTCTGGTAACGAGCAACACACTCTAGCACCAGGTCCAGTCTAAGTGTGTGGAATGGGCTGGGGTTAGACAGCTGAGGGCTGGCATGATCACAGGCAGATGCTGAGGCAATATCACCCACCATGGTGCTGGTGGCCAGTATAGCAGAGGGAAAGGAAAAAGTCTGTGTGCCAAAGTCAATTCGATATCCATCCACAAAACGGCTGTCTGAGATGCCTCTACCTCCCGGTGAGTCACCGAGGCAGAAGAGCAAAGCAGCCGTGATCAAGTCGATACCATGAAGGCCAATAGGATCGTCCACAACCTCAAGATCAGAAGTGTCCACTGCCTTATCTTCCATTTTAGCCCGGAACAAATATGGACTGGACAGAAGAGTCTTCCGTCCGTTACATGTAAACACACTCATACCTCTAAGCACTTGAAGATTCTGCAGCTTGCGCTCCAGCCATCGGTCCTCGATTTCAACGGGCAGTTGGTGTAAAACATTGTTCTGCACTAAATCAGGTAGAGGTATGGGTGGAGGTAGTGGAAACTGGGGTGTATGGGCCATTTCTGGTTGCCGTGCTACAATGGGCATGGAATGATAAGGCATGTTTAGCCTAACATCAGCAAAGTTGTTGAAATTTACTGCAGGTCTCTCCACTTGCATTTCAAGTCTTATATGATTTGCATTCTCTTCTATATTTAAAAATCCATGTCTATCAACATTCACATTGCCATTTATTTCCTCATCTTCATCGGAAAGCTCATCAAATGCACTTTGCTCCCTCCACTCACTTTCATCTTCATCAAAATCTACTGGAAAAGCACAGTCTACTCCACCTACTGCTCCCAGCTCACACTCAGAATCTAAGTCACTTTCCCTCATTAACTCAATTTGATCTTCATTTGAACAACGATCCCCGTTTATACCACTGTGACAAGCCCCATTGTTATCTACATTCTTACCACTGAGGTTTTCCATGATCAAGTCGATACCTTTGTTTGCATTGCTGAGAATGTCCAAAGCTGCTGCTAAATTTCTGCTGGTTTCCACTGACGCCATGTAAAGTTCATCGTATGTCTCTCCATCGATTTCAATTAGTCCATTTTTCAAGTCTGCTTCTTCAGTGCCAGAGTTCAGTCTTTCGTTTTCCTCATTTTCTCCATCGACTGTTTTTGCAACAGTGGTGGTCACTTTGAGAGACTCAAGTAACATGCGCTGATCTTGTAGAGCCAACGCCATATCTAGTTGTTCTACGTCGTAAACTTCCTTACTCAAGTTTTCATAGGATTTACGATCAGCATAGCTAACCGGCCATCGGTTCCATTCCATGGTGCAGCACACAACGCTGGCTGGACATGTTCCCAGGTGCTGTGCCATTTTCATTCTGGCAATAGTGAAGGGGCATCCGAAACCACTATTTAGGCAAGGCACTCTTTCATATGGACATAGTAAACGGTGCTCGTTTGCTTTGCACGTGTGGAAAACTGCCCCACACACAAGAGGACAGCTCATGAGGTCACACGAAACACCAATCTCTAGCCTTATCATGCATCTTCTGTTAACACAATTCTGGCAATGACTGTGTAGCTCCTCCATTGCATATATTAACTGTACCAAGATGTTTTCTGTATGGCTTTGCCTCAGGATCTACCTGCAAAAATGAGATAAGAGAATTAGAACAGGTCACGAAATAGTGAGTTGACTTAATTTGTGTTTAAAGTTCCTCCTGATCCATAAGATGGATGGATAGCTGTAATTCCTTTTGTGTGCAGCAGCCTATGTTTACTGAAGCTCTGTGTAATGCCATTTCACAACAGCAACACCTCTTAGGTTGCACAGTCACGTTGCCTCTTGCACAGTGGAAACATGACCTTTTATTGCCCTTCTATGTTATAGAAGGGCAGATACAGCTTTCAATGAAAAACACTCACCTCCCAGTATGTGAGGCTGCATAGCAGTGTTTTTCCACCAGACAGTGTAGCTCATTATCCGCAAGCTGAATCTGGCTACTTTCAGTATCCAGGTACCATGTAAGTACTCTATGCGAGTCAAACTGGGATATAGTTTAGAGCATTGTCTAATCACACAGAACTGACACAAGCTTCTTGATTAATTAACCTGAATAGAATCATGAAATCTGCCAAAGGTTTAAATCATTTAAACTCATTTATGTAATGAATGAGTAACGATAAATAATTATTTGGCAGATTAATTGATAAACTAATTGACTGATTACATGTATTTATTAGCATTCTTATCGTTTATCTTAATCTTATGATCAAAGTAAGATCTATCATCCATATCCCAAACAGCTTTATATCCACTTAATTTAAGGGGCTGGGCATGCTACCTAGTACCCTAAAAAAAATATATATATTAACATTAAAAAATACAAACAATAACAAGACATTCACACACACACAAATAAATAATAATAATAATAAAAAATAATCATAATATAAAAATAAAATGACAATGTTTCTAGAAGATACCTGGGCATTGCTTTAAAGCAAGTTATATTTTTCACTTCTAGTTAGCATTTTATAACGTGCTACATCATGTGAGAAAATGGACTTGAAAACCTCTCATTATTTTCTGACTGGACTGATGTTTACTAGATATAATGACTCTACATTTATCTAAAAATAGCTCTTGTACTATAGCACATTTCTATTTAATATAACAGACATGAAGCAGCTGGTATAATTAATCAGTTTATTTAATCAGTAATTCATTGTTACTTTTCTAGGACATCTGGTATATCCAGGTCTTTAGTTTTCTTCACTTCCAGGTTTGATTAGAGAAATCAGGGCCATCAGAAAGCTCCCAAAATGTTGATTCAGAATTTCAACCCAGATTTGGCTTTGAACATTTTCCCAGTAATATTTTATCAGTTAAAAAATAATAATAATAATATGAAAGATTCTTTTACCGTCTGATTTGAATGTGAATCCCAGCTTTGTGATTGATATCTTAACCATGATTCATTCACTTAAATCATATCTTTTGGTTCTGATCATAATCAAGCATAAATGCGTGTATGATTTCATGAATGCAGTCAGAAGTGTCTCCTCTATTAAAACTTAGATATCGTCCCCCTTATGTTTTTATTCCAGAATGAAGCCGATCTCTGTCGAAGTATTCAAACAGCTTTGTGCTGGTTATGTATTTATTCCACATCTTGGCTTTATAAACACAACACGTGATTGCAGCAATGGATAAACATTACGAAAGTTACACAGCTCCAACAGGCTGGATCAGCGGCTTTATTTATTTTATCTAGTACCATTTCACATGTACGAACAGGTCGCTTTACCCTAAATGTCACTGGTTCGGTTATGAACCCTGACCAAGTTTCATCTGACAAGTTCCACGGTAAAACTGAGTACAACATAATACAAGCATGCGAGTTAAATCACTTGCTGACTAAGCAAATTATCAAGATACCCAGATATCTATCTGCATTATACTACAATAAACAGCAATTGGTTGACAAGCCAGCTACCTCTTCACTCCAATATGCTTAACTGTTAACACGACATTATGTCTCCGGTATTATTAATAACGACAGAGGTTATTATCCAGACAGAGAGCAACCAAAGGCTAGTCATGCTAACTAATTTTAGCACAGAACACTGTTTATATAAAGCCCTTGTGGCATACAATAAGCACGACAGCTAGCCAGTGTGGCAGAGTAGCGACACTTATAGTCACTAGAAAAGTAATTAGCTGTAATTTTGATACTAATATTATGCCATGATGGTGTGAGATCTTAGCCAGGTCTTGCTAACTGCTAGCAGCCTGGCCAGGTCCTGAATAAGCTGTTGCGAACGCCGCTAGCTAACAACTTAGTCGGACAAAATGAGTTAGCGTAAAAGTAACGTTACTTACCGCGACAATATGGCTGGCGGACTCTGAATTAACGGTGATTATATAGTTCAAACTCTATTGTAATTACATAAAGGAAAACGTATAATTTTCACAGTTTACTACTTTTGCCTGTCTCTTCTCGTGTTTATTTACACTGACCGGTTGATTCTTTAGAACTACTGAATATGCATGAGTGGGCGGGGTTTGCGACGATGACGCCCCGCATATAATCAAAGCTCCACTTCAGTAAAGCAACGAGCGGTGTTTAATAAGTCAATACACCTGCTGTAGAACATCAACTACGTGACACAAGCGTCAGAATAAACCTTTTGAAACTTTGTGAAATTTCATTGAGAAGTGTTGACCGTAGGATAGTGGAGATAAGTAAAAAGTTTTAATAACACAGAGACTGAATTTGCACTAAATTTACATTTATTAAATGTAGGCTGTCCAACAGTCATAAATAAAACGAACAAATAAGTATATAAAAGTTATTTTATTTTAAATTTCCCTAACAGTATTTGACAGCAAATAAAAACAACAAAAGATTAAAGGATCATAAAATCAATGCACATCTATTAAATCCTTTTGTGTAACCTATATAATGTACATACTAAAACTATTTATTTGTACTTCATTAAAACAATATACTATAGTTTTAATGCTCTCTGTACAGAATATATATTTAATTTTTTGTCTGTGTGTAAGAGAGGTATTTTCTTGTAGACTCCAGCTTAGCTGGCCACCTCTAAGATGTGGTGGATGTTGGACAGGGTGAGTTGAGCCTCTTGGGTAGGATAAGACCGTCTGCTTTTAAGCCACAATCTTCCAAACACACCAGTGATGAGCAGAAGAACCACCAACAGACCTCCGAGCACAAAGGTTTCCACTGGGGGCGAATGTGCATCTAGAGTAGAGTTGTTGGCAATTAAATAAATTCGGGAAGTACTGACTGAATGAGCAAATCACATGTGTCTCAAATCACATGCACCTCTAAGGAACCAGGTAAAACTTACTCAGAGTGCTTTTGTTAGAGTGAACCTCACGTCTTTTTATCGGTCCATAGGACACAGTGTGGGACAGAGCAACGTCTCTTCGTGTACGTGCCGATGTATCCTCAGTAGTGCAGTTCTGTGGTTAGAGGTTATATCACCATATAAGAGAAAAATAAATAAATAAATAAATAAAAAGTTGTCATGCATATGAAACATTGCATTTTACAAATTCTTGTTAATTTCATATACATATTACACATTACACAAATTGCTGTTTTAATATTTGTTAAGGTATAATTTGAGAGCTATATTAAGAGTGAGGTCTCACAGGCTGGCATGCTCCTGCACTGCTGTGGCAGATCTGGACGTTACAGTGGAGGAAGATGTCTGTGTAGGAGCTGCCGACAAACTTAAACATTTGGATCCTGAATAGAGCCTCCGGGCCTCGTCCATTCTTCATCACAGCCAGCGTCTGGTCATTGGTCAGCACTGGACAGCTAAGGACAAAAAAGTATTTTTATAAGAAAAATTAATGGTTGTAATAAGTAAAATATACAGAATGCTATACAAGAATATAACATGATGCTATTAAAATAATAGTAATATATAAATATTGTATAAATAAATTTTAATTATTAAGTATTACATGTATTCTATACTGACATAAAAGATACAAACATATGGCCTAAGAGACCTTTTTCTTGGCAGATGTCAATGGAAGTATATTTTAAGAGAAATAAGTCTGGGTTGTCATGGGCAGACACAGCTGTTGTGGTGAAACCCAGACTCCACAAGGCTTCAGTCACAGGAACACGAGCCATATAAGTTGTTTTATCAACAGTTCCCTTTGCAACACATCTTCTGACCCAAAAAAATATGTACGTATGTACACAAACCTGTCCTTAATGAAAGTGTACTGAATGTTGCTGTATGGATCATGGTTCGGTGTGGCCCAGCATCTCTCCACTCGGAGCATGAGATTAGCTGGTATCTGTAGGATGAGATTCCAAACAGTCTTGTAAATAACCCATTGAGCAAACACTGTACTGAGCAGTCCTCAGATTTCCAACAAGGCTGGGAGTAAACAAGTGTATCTGCCAAGGGTCTGATAAAGCAAAGATAGAATCACTGGATTCAGATTTGCTCATGTGAGATGATTTACTAATTTACTAGATGGAACATTGTATTGAGGTAGACATCTGTTTAGCAATTTGTGATCAACTTAAACAATAGCTAATTCCTTAAATATTTAAGACCTTAAGTTTAAGGTATCTAAAACAGACACAAATTACTTAAATATTTAAGATTGCAGAATCTAAATAAACAAGGCAGAACTTGAACACAGACATCTGTGATAAAAAAAAAGAAGCCAACATTCACTTAATTCCAGCCAGTGTTTGCTTACCGAAAATATTACCTTGAAGTAAGGAAAAGGAGGTTTATCATTATTCATGCAAATGTAATTGAATATTCAACAAGCTTGTTTGATGTGGGTCCCATGTGGCACTACTAAGAAGTAAATCTTTAATAGCCTCTTTGAAGATTCACTATAGCTTACAATTTACTACAAGCCATCTATCTTATTTATATACAAACCATGAAAACTTTCACATAGATGTTGTCATCAAGCATTAAGGATGGAACAGTGGTCCATTTGTCCACAAAGTCCTCATCTTTATAAAGCAGCATGGACACTGAAAAATTTCCATCTTCTGTGTCCAGAGTGATCGTCCTAAAGAGTAGAGAATGTTAAAAGACCTCCTGAAGGACGTTGAAGGACGCTCAGAAGATATCGTAACAAACACTTCAGATAATCCTCATTGTTACCATGGTTACCTCTTTTTTTTTTCAAAAAGAAAAACAAATAAACAAAGTGTTGTTTAAGCCTAAACAAGTAGTGCTAATTAACTATTTATTATAAGCACATTATGGCCTGGATAGAAAGAGCTTCAGACTGAAAAGATAGCATTATTTGCATGATTTTGTCCTTCACCTGACATCCACTCGGATCATATTATCTCCGTTAGGCTGCCGGACCATGTAGTTTGCAGGGTAGCGACAGCCAAATGTAATGTTGACATAGCTTCTAGTGATGACGTCTGATTCATTATTATGAATGGTGTTTGTGAACATGATGTAAGTCTCATCAGATGCCTGTAAATAAAAAAAAATCAATCAATCAAACACACACACACACACACACACACACTACAACATATTTACGATTTAATGCAGTTACATTTATGGCATTTAGCAGGTGCCCTTATCCAGAGCGACACACATTTATCTCATTTGTACATCTGAGCAATCGAGGCTTAAGGTCTTTGTTCAGGCACCCATGAGTGGCAGCGTATAGTAGTGTGAAAAAAGCAAGAAATTGTTTAAAAAACAAAACAAAAAAGGAAGCAGACTTTTTACTACTGAAAAGGACAGACAGATCTCCGCCCCTTCCAGAAGTTTTATTGCATGTAAACTATTCCTTCACCATAACAACACACCCTCCCATGTAGGTCCTAGTTTTATTTTGTATTTTTAGGAAACCTAAATGCTGGTATTTGTTGTAGATTAATACTGGTGTTAGACTGACAAATGAAACTTTTTGTCCGTATTTCCATTCTATAGAGAGATTGAAAATTGTTGCTATATAAAATTCTAAGTGGTTTAGCAGGTCATTTGTATACGAGTTTTGGTACAAACAGAAAGCTTTTTTTATGTTAACTTGTCATCCAGTAATATCTAATCTCATACCACTTTACATAAAAGTGTCTGAGAACAGCTTTTATAAGCACCCCTCCTCCCCATCTCACACACATACACACAAGACCGTGTTAACCTTTTGCTGGCTTTACAAGAAATGCCTCTGTGCCTTCAGACTGAGCCTCTCAATGATACTCATAGTCTCAAGTGCAGATTTATATCCTGCCTGGGTGAAACCCATCCTCTGGGTAATGTTACGACTGTATGAGATGGTCTAGGGGGATGAATAAAAGAGGGTTTACAAAGTGTGACACTAAATTACGGTCAGCCTATTCACTACTGTTGAAAACACAGTCATCATTTACATATAAATCAAGGTAATTTAAAGCAGCATGGCTACTAGCCCCCCCTTCAAGCTCTGAAAGCTCTCCAGCCATCCAGTCTGAAGGGAAAGGAGCATCACTTGCTCATTCCCTCTCTGCATATTAGAAAACAATCACTCCAGGGAAAACAAAGCCACCATATTAGCATATGCAATAATCAGTGTCTCTGGTTTGTTTCTCAAAATATATTATTTCCTTTACTAGATTACAATATTTATCACAAATAATACAAAGAGCTTGAATTTGTGATGACAGTCAAATGCACCATAATATTCACCATCTAAAACTCAAAGTAAAACAAGTGTATATTGAATATATTGTTCCAAATTCAAAGTGACTACACTTTTACATATTTAGTGGAAAAACATTTGGAAAGAAGACAATTTCTTAATCATAAAGAATAAATTATATATTGATAGACCTGATAGGCTTACCATGATGGTGCCGCAGTCTGTAAGATTAGTCCTGATAGTGAAGACATAGTCATCCCCAATCTCAACGCCACGACACTCTGGGTCATTTAGGTGCAAATCCCAAATCTGCATTAGAAAGTATGTTTTTCATCCCCAATAAACACAAGGAGTGAATATATAGAAATAATGAATATATGTAGATATTGGTATTACAAAATCTATTAAAATACATTAATATATTATGTCAGGACGTACATAAACAGGTGGGTCCTTGCTGAGAAAAAAAGCACTTGGTATCGTCACTTGTATCTGCTTGTTGGTACATATGACAGTTTCATTAAGCTCTAATTGGGGAAAGAAGAGTTCATTGTTTACACATTTTTCATTTATTTTATTTGCTTTGCATATGTTATAAATAATATTGATGAACAGGTGACAATAAATAGCATATCAAAACAACCATTTTTCAAATCTGGATCTAAGCATGGTTGTTATTGGAGAAGTCTAAGAATTAGCAAATTTGAACTCTCCAAAAATGCACAAAATGATTCAGTTTGTAAAAAGCAATCTCACCTTCTTCCTCAAGATGAACAGCTGGGATAAGGGTCCAAATTGTGAGGAGACACCAAATTGTCAGTGAAGCAGGTACCATTTTTTTAGACTGTCTTCAGACTCAGTTTTCTTTTTCACAGAAAGATATTTATACCAAATCTCAGTTTCCCCTGAATTTCTGAATCGTCTCAACTATTCACCCTAATCTGGTTGCCAGCTGCAGATGTTGCGCTTGCACTACAGCCAGCCCTCGAAAAACAGCTCTAATGAAGTAGGAGCCTCCCTCTGGCCTTAAAACCACCAGCTTGAATTGATGTCCACACCAACAATGAGATTCCACACATGAATAGGGCGTGCTGAGGGGAGTCCAAGGTAACACAGACCATGTAGATTTAGGGTCATAAGACTGAAAATACTACTGACAGGCCACTTAGCCGACACCTTACGACCATGTACCAAACCAGTGGCCAATAAGATGTCTGTTGATCATATAAAGAGGACAGAGAGTTGCAGGGTGGTATCCTGTTTTGTCTCACACTTTTGTCTGCAGGATTTTTAAAGGACATGTCTAAAGTTTTACTGTTTCAGGAATCCCACTCTTTTGCAAGAAAAGAACTGCTGCCATTGAGTCAAGGGCAGTTCACTGGCACACTGGCTGCGGTGCTGGTGACTAAAAATCATGTGGACAGACTGTATGTGGCACAGGCAGTAACTCTCTCCCAGTTAAACAAACACTGCTAGAAACTACACCAGACTCCTTGAATCATGCTAAATCACGTCATTCCACTACATAAAGCAACAATAGTGGAGAGAGAAATATAAGAGCAGGAAGTTGGGGTGGATAGGAGTTAGCAGGTGATATATACATATATATCTCATCCCATGATCATGTGGTCATTTCATTACCTCGTTTCAGTGGCTCAGAAACGTTCTTGATGTCTGGCTATTAACTGTCATGCTTGCTTTCGTGACAACGTTTGGCATAAAACATACCTCAGAAAATGTAAAACCAACATTTTAGTTGAAAGTCATGGCAGTGTCTTGTACAAAGTGTTTTTCGCATTTCCTCTAGTGTATGCTACATATACTCTGTACATCTTTCCTCTCTCAATCTCGTGGCTCCAAGTCTCATTTAGCAAACTGCCCCCCACTGCTGGTACAGAAGCTGGTACTTTTCAGACAAACATTTTGCTTTATAAGATGTGATTAACATATATGGAATAAATCTGCGATTAATTTTTTTTTCTACTACTTAAAATATTGTGGTAGTTTTTGTTGATGGAAAATATTGGCAGAAAGCATGGCGTTTAACCATAAGACTGCACACAGTATTCATTGGATACTATTATAAATGTGAAAACCTAAAAATAACTTAAAGTTTCAAATAAAGAAGCAAAGAAAAAACATTATAGCTTAAACTAGCCAGCTTCTTGAAGATTTATGGAGATTGAATGTCTTCTTGGAAATAGCTAAAACTTTAGCATGGACCATTCACAAAAACTTCACTCAAATATCTCAAAAAACTGTAAAAACTGCTGGTTTCTTCTTGAGACATTTACATCATTAGAACATTTTTTCCAAATCAGAAATACAGTTCATCAAAACAACAATTTTTTTTTTTTTTAGAAAAAAAAACCAAACAAAACATTTTTTACAGTTATGACGTTAAAAAAGTGAATCCATACAGTTTCCCAGTTAAACAAGCCCAAAGGTCCGTCATTGTACTATTGACTCTGTAGGCATCTAACAGACAATTCAATTTAATCATATTTTTCGAGCTCATCCTCTTTAGTGAAACAAAAAATCAAAAACAAAACAAAACATTAAGCAGTGAATGTTATGGGTGTGCAACCTAAAAATAGTTGCAAATATTTCTAAGTAATAGAAATAAGTATGTGATGGTTTTATGGAGATGGTGATGTGACATGTTAACTAAAAGAAACCTGACCTACAAACAATTATACTAAAATGTCAGTACTGTTTTTGCTAACCTGCAAAATTAAAACAAAATCTCACTGGTCCAAACTTCACATTTTTACAAAGACTGAAATATCATAAATACATTTTCAGCATGATATAAATAAAAAGCATCAGAATTAATTACACAACAACAGACCACTCTGATCAAGGCATATTGCTCTGCCTGAACAATAAAACTCTGGCCATGCTACAGGTTTTAAATGACAAGAGGTTTATCTCCACCAGAAGAACCTGTTCAGTGGCATTTGAGGGGCACCGCTGCACTTTTTTTTTTTTTT
>JAOTRN010000002.1:13294567-13326442 GCA_028566695.1 Bagroides melapterus
AAAAAAAATCCTGAGCCTCCAATAGTTCTTTAACAAAATGCACTAGCACCTGCAAAAGTAACAATCCTGAATTCTTGCTCTCGGAGCGTCTGTATTTTTTTTTTCTCAACTTGCATTTAACCAGGCCGAAAGTCACATTCAGACTTCCATTTTCAGTTCTACTCTTTACCCACAAAAGGTTCGTGTAAAGAACATATTTGCAGCTGCTGGGTTTTTAACTGTAAGCACAGAGGTTATTTCTGAATGTGTGGAAATCATGGTTTTAAACAGAACTGCATGTGGTTGATGTGCATCATAGGTGCTATATCAGCTGTGGCTGGAGCACACATGTTCAGCACCTGAGGTTGGAAGAGTGGTTGGCTGTAAATGATAGTTGCAGTCTGTCTGTCTCTGTCTCATTAGGTTTCTGAAGAAAGCCCACAAGCAAGCAGCTATTAAAACACACTGCTGGGAGCTTATTATTATTCACAGAAGCTTCTGTGTTAAAACCTGTGTAAAGTCTCACAGGTTCTGCTTTAAATTTAAACTGTTAATAACTACAGTGCTACAGTCTGTAGAGTGAAATTTAAAAAAGTGATTCATTCCTGTTAAAACAGTTTACTTATCATATTTATACTTTATCTTTTTTTCTTCTAACCATCCCAAAGCTGCCTTTATTCTTCCGTTACTAACATGTAATATTAATCTAAGGTTTGTTCCCTTTCATTTGCATATACAAAACTATGTCTGTCTCACTTTCTTGTTGAAAGACAATGGCTTAATTTAACTCTTTCGTCCTGACCTGCAGTCACAGGAGCAGTCAGATGATGAGCAGGAGGAGTCGTTGGCTTTTCGCAGGCTTCACAAGCTGGTCAACTCGACACGCCGTGTGAAGAAGAAACTCATTAGAATAGACGAGAGCAAGAAACACACATCAAAAGGTGAGGAATCAAAACAATCACTGTGTACCCTCAGAAAGAAAATGATTTATGAATACATACCGAATACATGGCAAAAACTATTACTTGGTTTGTCTGCTCTTTCAAACATTTTATTTTGGTCCTTTTTGGGAGATATTGAGATGTTATTGATAGACATTTTGATCATCTTTGAACTCTTAAGAAGGGGGAGATCTGAAATAAATCTACATCAGTGACACTACAAAGTAATACACATTTGGAGATTAATATGGGTGAGAGAGAGGTGTAGGGGTAACAGATATGACAGCAGACATAATACAGGGGAGATTTAATATTTAGGACCGGGGAGAGGAAGGGAAAAAGAAAGTAGGGAAGAAAAGAGAAAGACAGAAGACCGAGGGAAGGAAGAAAAAAGGAAAGAAAGATTCATGAAATAAAGCAAATGGTATGAAGAGGGGAATGAAGGAAAGTAAAAAGTGGAGGGTGAACTGAAGAGAGAAAGGAGGGAAGAGAAGAAAGGAAGGAAAGCAGAAAGAAAGAAAAGATAGAATGGAAGGAAGTTAATGATGAAGTTAATAATGACAAAATGAAAATGTACACCACACATTTCTGGTTTCTGTGTATGCTGTATGCATGTATGTGTGTGTAAATTAGTTGCATCTCTTTCAGACTCTTTGAGCTCAGACTTCTCTCCTACATGTGAGGAAAAGGCCTCTCTCTACTCAGGTGTGCAGAAGCGTCTGGTCATGTCTCAGGGTGATGGAATGGCCTCAGCTGTGTGTGTGGATGGAGATTCAGACAGTCTGACCACATCTCCATCCACCAGCAGTCTGGACACCTACAGCAGCCATAAGCAGTTTAAGCCCTTTAACAGTAGCCAGGGGCTAAGCTACCCTCCCACAGGGCCCAGTTTGGACACCTCACTGATGGATGCAGGCAGCCGCTCATCCTTTTCTGAAGCTGATGGCTGCTGTGAGGAGGAGCCCAGGATAACCCGTTCTGTGACTGATGGAGAAATGAGACGCGCACTGAGCTCCTCTAAATTACATGGGGTGCGTAACCTTCGATCCTTTGGTTAACTCAAAAACACTGTTTGAATATTCCTGTTAATGGACTTAACAACATTGAGAAGTATTTCCATAAATAGATCTGGTAAACCCCCCACTGAATGAGTGGAATAAATACAGTGTTATATGTCTGCTTCCACTTATTCCTGCTGTTAAAAAGTCACAGCAGACTCACATTCTGCCTAGATGCTTTAATCAGTCCTATTTTTTGTGTAGTTGAGGCTTAGCAAGTGTTTCATTTTTTTGTCCCTTTAAGCAGAGGCATTTTATTTTTTGGGAATGAATGCTTTTTTAATAAAATCTTTAACAGATATAGAGTGTTTTCAGTCATGTTCAATAACAATTTTCTCCACAGAGGGCATGTAGCTTCGGAGGATTTGACCTTATGAACCAGTCTGTGTACATGAGAAACAGCTGTAACAGCCCTGTGAGTACAAAACAAAATATTATATTCCAAATCAGACATTATAGCACTAGAGGCTCTGCACCTTCTTGTTACACACAGTATAATAAATGTCACGTTTCACTGTGTACACATTATCCACACACGTCTCATGATGTTGAGGTTGAGTTCTGAGGTCAAATTGCCCCATGTCTTTTGTTATTCCACTGTAGAGTGATAATGGGACCATCAGCAGGAGAGATGCAGCGAGGTCACCCACACCCTCCCGCATATCTCTCGGGAAGAAGGTGAAGTCAGTGAAGGAGACCATGAGGAAACGCATATCCAAGAAAAGTAGTGCTGTCCTGTTTGAGCAGGTAGGGCAGCAACGCATGTTGTTTTTTAGTTCTATTATTTCTCTGAACTATAAACTATATATGGGAGCTCTCATTATTCTTTTAAGATGTGTTGCTTTGCCAGAAATATGTGAATATTAGAGTTGTGTAGAGTGTCTGAGTTTTATGGTTAATCACACTGTATGATCGATTGGTTATAGAGGTAAAGAGGTGTGGTTCTGATTGGGTTTTCTTCAGGTTCCCTGGTTTCTTCTAACTGTCCATAAACATGTGTATAGATGATGCCCTGCAATGGACTGCTATTCTCCTTTATTGTGTATTATTCCTGGATAGGTTCCAGACACCCCATGACCCAAACCAGAATGAAGGAGTTAAGATAAATGAATGATTAAAAATCATTTTCCATCTTTAATCTACCTTCTTTACTCCCCAGTGATCTCATATCTTATGTGTATGGTTCCACAAAGCTTTCACAACCCCCTTCCTCTGCACTCCCTCTTCATACTACAACAACCGCCATGTCAGCCTTTACTGCTAGAACCATATGACATTGCAACTTTATGCCACTCTTGGCCTGTGTGAAACAAAATGTTTATTTTTGGCCAAGCAGCATTACCGTTTCTCACAGTTACTTACAGTGACAATGTGATAAAATACTGACAATGTTAAAGACTATATATATATATATATTACTATGCACCAGTACTTCAAGATAAAACCTATGGTACTTAGTAATAAAGGTGATTCTGATGTGGATATGCAGTGTGGATATGCCTCTGAAGTAGGATTGGAACATCAGCACACTGACATCTGAAACAAATCTATTCATCGGTCTTTCTGTAGCATTTAAAACGACAGCATCTGCTTTGTCACGCAGTAGTCTACCGTATTTGTACGTGTTGACTGCCCCCTACTGGAAATTCTATTAAAATTCAGTATAAATGATAACAAGGCCCCTCTCTCTCTCTCTCTCTTTTCAGTTGAGTCTGAGCAGAGAGCCTGAGCTACTCCAGTTACCCCAAAAAGACACAGACTCATTAGAAAAACCCAAGATCAAGTCTGGCGGTTCTGTGGAGAGTCTGAGAAGCTCATTAAGTGGACAGAGCTCACTGAGTAAGTGTGTGAATCAGTCTGCTCCTGCAGGAGTGTTCAGAAATCAAATCACATTTCAGAACTCCATTTGATGTGTATTTAAATGGTCTTGCATTTGTAGGCGGTCAGACAGTGAGCACCACAGACTCCTCAGCAAGTAACAGAGAGAGCGTGAAGTCAGAGGACGGTGATGACGAGGAGTTGCCTTACAGAGGCCCGTTTTGTGGCCGAGCCCTAGTACATGCTGACTTTATCCCCAGTCCCTATGACACGGATTCACTCAAACTCAAGGTGAGAGATTTCAAATTAGTATCACTAAACAATATAATTTATATATCATTAATTTAAAATAATGTAAGGATTCACAGTAGCTGAATGCTCTTCAGTATTTAGAATGAACTCCATGGCCTGAGTGAAAAGAAAATACAGCACTCATGCATTTGTTTAAACTTATTTTAGATTGCATGACCTTAACTATTATCTATCCATGTGACTTAACATGTACAGATCATAGCAAAGAACACAACAAATGTTTAACATGTACAATGTAATCTTGTTAAATATGAGGAGGCAATCTGCCACATAAATCCAAATTGTAGTGCTGTTTTTTGGATCCATATTGCTAACTGCAATTTGTGCAACTTTTCTGAGAACATGTATGACTAAAGAAAACCCAGATAACATTATGACCCTCTTCACATTTAGTTGTTGGCCAGTTGTGGACAGTTTGGCTATGGTAATCATAACATATAACTGATATAAGGCATGCTACAGGAAAGGGAGTCCCTTAAATTTACCATTATCACGGTTTCAATGAAGAGAATTTCTTTCCCGTTTTATAATATTGCAATACCAGCCTCACTTAACACCTTTAATATATTTGGATTATGTTTTATGTTATTGTTTTTGTAAAATGTATGATGTAAAATGTATATATACTATATACCACATAAAGAGTTTCTGACATTGTTTTTGTAGTTAAAGTGATTATGACTTTATTAGGTGACCTACAGGTAGATTAAAGAGGCCTGATTTCAGACATGTTTCTCACCTTGAAACCTCTTCTGAGCTGAAATGTTATTAAATATTTTGTATGTCTAGACTTACGTATCTCAGTTTTTCATCAGTATTGTATATGTATACAATATGTACAATATGTATATATATATATTTGTATAGAGTAAGTGATATGTTTAAATTTGTAATAAACTGACTGAATGTACTAGTTAATAAAGTATGATTTAATCTTGCATAATAGTGTATATATACTTTATGTTCCAGAGAGGAGATGTTATAGACATAATCAGTAAGCCTCCAATGGGTACATGGATGGGCCTTCTGAATAACAAGGTGGGCACCTTTAAGTTCATCTATGTAGACGTGCTGAACGACGAAGGTGAAAAGCCCAAGAGCAGCGTCAGAAAGAGAAGGAAGAGTCAGCCTCCCAAACCCAGTTCTGTGGAAGAGCTTTTAGAGCGCATCAACCTCAAAGTAATGACTGATACAAGCAATAAAAAAGTGTTCCAGTTTAAATAAATATACTATGACAGTCCATATTAATGGCACATTCCTGTTAAAGTTTAGTCTTGTACTGTTTGCTTCCATAGGAGCACATGCCCACATTCCTGTTTAATGGATATGAGGATCTGGAAACGTTTAAGTTGCTGGAGGAGGAGGACCTGGACGAGCTGAACATCAGAGACCCACAGCACAGAGCAGTGTTGCTGACTGCAGTGGAGCTGCTGCAAGAGTATGACAGTGAGTAGACCAATAGCTATAGAAACTCTCTGTTTATATACACACACACACCAAAATGAACATATATTATGAGAAACACTAGCACTATAGGAAAACTTTTCAAAATGTTCATTTTCCTTTTGTTGTGTCTCTGATCCTAGTTAACAGTGACCCAGAGAACGGTGGCTCCTCACTAGACCCAGAGGAGAAGGTTCATCCAGCAATATCAGCTCCCTCAAGGGATTCTCCACGCGACTCTGGTTGCTATGAGAGCAATGAGAATCTGGAGAATGGTAATAACAGCCTTCATCGCTTGTGACTCTCTCCAGCCGCACTACTTATTTTCCTTGTGGGCTGCCAGTGTCTGCATGCTCCAGAGTCAAGCAATACAAACTGACATGTCTGAACAGTGTTTGTGATAAGCGCACACTGGCCATTCATCTTGCCACCATCTCTGCACTTTCTCTTGCTCACTTTGTTTTCCTCTGCTCCAAGGACCGACTTCTATCTTTCTATCAGTCCTCTGCTAGTCCTCGTCTTCTGCATAGTGTTTATACATGGGCATTTCCATCATATTCTCCATCAAAATCCCAAAGGACCAGTACATTCCGTCTCATCTCCGTTCATCGTGTACAAGGAACTGTTGGCTTTGCATCTGTCTTGTTGTTCCTTCTGATCTGTTATGACAATGAACAACAATGGTTTTATGTTTGGCTAAAATTGTATTTAAGCAGAAGTATGACAAAGTTAACTTAGCTGGCAGTATTCCTTGTTAGATCATGGAGTTACAATTATATATAATTTTATTGTTTTGCTTTCATTTACTTTAAAACAAAATTGACTCTGACATGCTTTTGTAAACGTTAGTTGCTCCTTTGGAGCATATTTTCCATGCGTGTTCTTTTGAGATTGTTGTTTGTCTGTGTATATTTTTCTATTAAACATATAATAATATAATTTGCACAGTATCATATGTGCTTAAGTCCTCTATTATATGCATATTTTAAAAAAAGAGAGAGAAAAAGATAACATTGATATATTTACAGAAATTACTTGGACCAGGAATATGTGGTCTAATCCAGACTATTGAGTTTATATATACAATAGTCTTGATTTAGATATATGCATCTCTGCACAGGGAAAAGTCTATATAAACCTTCTGAATTTGTCTTTGACCAATTCTAATAGAGGCTACAGAATAAACAGCTGTATCATACTTGTCTGGACTTTCTGCTTTTATCTCTGCCAGTGTCTATTTGCGTTTCATTTCTGTTCCATCTGCTGTATGTGTGAAGGCATGCTGTCTCTCATGTCAAGTGTCTGTGTTTGCATGAAGAACTCTTTTATTATTAGCTAGTACTCTCTTCTGCATACTGATTGAAATGTTGTTCATGCTGGTTTGTAAGTCATATGTTGCACGGCTCTTTTTTAGGGAAAGCCAAAAAGACATCTCATTTAAGCAGGTCTTCATCAGGCTTTGAATCCAGCCATCTTCCATCTCCTGAGTATCCCACTCCTCCTCTCAGCCAGACCAGCAGCAGGCAGGATCCACAGTCTCTCCTGCCACCTTTCCAGATAACCTCCATCGGAGCTGTTCACTCCTTGCTCAGTATAAAGTCCCTCAGTCAGAGCTGTGATGAGCTGCTTTGCATGCCTGTACCCCAAGGCTTGTGGAAACGGTCTCATTCATTGGATCATCAGATCCTTCACAGGAAGGAGCTCTACAACCCAGAAGACTTGATGCCCATTCAATCAGTAGAACCTGATCTATATAGTCCGGCTGAACAGAATGAAGCTATAACCTCTCAGGCGTGTGCATCTAACCCAGAGGATGATTCTGAAGAGCTTGGCACAGGGGATGAGCTGACTTTCCCTTCTGTTGACTCCTCCACAGATGTGGAGAGTGAGGAGGTACCTATAGATATAACATCTCCACCAGATCCTCCCTTACACCTACACCGCATAAAACCACCAGTTCCTCCTAAACCTCTTGTAAATGACAGAGAGACAACAAACCCTGACAACAAACATGTGTTCCAAAGCAACTCAGCATTACACAAATCAGACACTTCCTCTGGTGTACCCAAGTCCAGCAAACCTTTTCTCCACAGGCTTGGAAAGAAAGTGCAACATGTCCAGTCACCTAATCTGGAGTTCCTTGTAGAAGAGAAGTTGAGTATGGATGGTATAGACCTCACAGAGGAGCCCTATTCTGACAAGGTATTTCATAACATTGAGCAATGAATTATATTTTGTGTTCTGTTACCTTACAGTACCTCTTTACCATCAGTAATTGTAACAATTAGCATTGTTATCGCTTATATTATAGCATCTGTTTATATACAATCATTTTTTGACAAGCCTCCCTTTTCTTGTCTGTCTCCAATTTAATAAGACAAAAATGCTAAAACAGCTTTATCTCTTTTATTCTACAAATCTTTGTGAATGAGTTGCTACTATAGACCTGATAACATATTAGAATGAGTGCATTAATTTAAACCTTACATGACATATCTGAGCAGTGCTGCTACAGAAATGTGCCTAGCACTTTCTGGCCAAGCAGAATCAAGCATTTGCAAAAATACTACCCTTGTATTGATCTAATTAGCCAAACATGTGGCAGCAGTGTGGTACATAAAATCATGCAGATGCAGGTCTAGAGGTTCATATAAGGTTCACATCAAACATCATAACTGAGGCACTGTTGTTGGTACCTGGTGGGCTGGTTTGAGTATTTTAGAGTATTTCATTCTGTTTAAACCCTGTGGTGTGTGGCATTCAGCACCTTATAGAATAGTTTAAACATTTCCCCCATCCTAATGTTTGATGTGAACATTAAGTGAAGCTATTGTTTGTGTATTTGTCAACAAGGTTTAGCAGTTTGTATGTCATTTATCTGAATAACTGCATACCTTTCTTTCCAGCATGGCCGATACAAAGTCCCGTTCTCCCTTATTCAAAGATACTCTGAAGATTTGGACAAGCCTTTGGGGGATGTTGCCACAGTAGTGGATCAGACCAGAATCCAGCTGCTTCGCAAACAGCAGCGGATGGCAGTGAGTGAATTTGAGATTAGAAAGTGACTTTTAACATTTTTACATCGGTTTCACATAGTGACTCAAATGTACTTCTTTTTTAATTTCTTTTATTCCTTAGATCCCACTGAGAGGATTAGCAGAGATTTGTATAAAGCTATAATCCTGGATTCCAGGCCTTCATGTTGTTAGCTGTTACCCTCTGGCACAGATGATTGATCGAAAAACTGTCTGATAATACAGCAGCTCACCAGACCACAGCATCAGTCACAGCCATGAAGGATGTAAATGTATAAGGGTTGAAGCCACAATGTTTGAATGAAGGACAAATGTTACTGACCGTCATGAAGGAAATCTGTACACTGTTCAAGTGTTCCTGGAGCCAATTTAAAAATTTTACTTCTTTTTAAAATGACTTTTTGTTTAATGTCACTTTAATGCAGTTTTAGTTAGAGGCGGGCAATATGGCACAAATATATCACCTGAAAACATTTCTATGATAAACGTATATAACAAAATTTTGGTTTGCAAACAAACTGCCAAATAGTAGTGTTGCATTTCCATTAAAAAATTGAGCTAGGTGATACTATTATTTATTGTCTACAAATAACATATTTAATGCTGAAAAGAACAAAGAAATGATCAAATCTGTACATTTAACAATTTTAAATATTCGGTACAAAGTTTTAACACTCGTAGCTGCTTCTAATCAAAGATTGTAGAATTGAAGTTATATAAAAAGATTTTGTGATAGCAATATCTCCATGATCTCAATGTTGCCCAGCGTTTAACATTTTAATAGGGTTTGAAAAATAGTTTTGTGAAATCAGATACATGCTTGGTTTGAATCTGTAATTCTTTTTTCATGGTTATATAGAATACAATTAATTCAGTATATGTATTTGTATTTAGCCAGCACCAGGTCAGCATCTTGGAAACATTTGAAATCTCTAACTCATGCTACTTGTAAACTAGAACTTGTTGAACGTGATCGATTGTGAAGTACGACTGCTGCCTTTCAAGTGTAAATATACAATAGGAGCTCTCTATGATGACTCGTGAATTTGCATTTGTTTTAAAATGTGTTTAGTCTCATCTTGAAAAATGAAGTTTGTGATTAAAGATACCTGAAATCTTGACTGAAATTGTGATTCTCAATTCCTGTGAAATTCTGCACAGTTTAGTTTGTCTTGGAAATCATTGCTCTGGTTTGGTTTTGTAGTTTATTTTTAATCTCTGAATTGAGACGTGTGTGTAAGACCCTGGAAAGAAGAATCCAAACATTTCCTGTGTATTTAATTGAAAATGAGGGTCACACCCTTCTTTGCTACTGAAATTTAGCAATTATGTGTTGAAATATTCCTTTACCTTTCCGTTCTGTCACAGCATGTTGTCTGTTGTCAAATTTCTATATATTTTCTCAAAAATTGTTTATGAAACTAAATATTTATTATTTTTTCACTGTTACAGGGCGAATTGAAGGATGCTCTCTGTATTGAGCCATGACCCACTTTAATCCTCTGAAATAGCTTTAATGGTCTTGTGTGTAGATTATACAAATGAGCTTAAATAACTTCTTAGGAACAACATAATAAAAAAAGCAACAAACATGAAGTGTGATTTATTTAATTATAAATGGATTTTTAGATTGGGTTGTTTATAGTTTTGCACTTTAGATATGAAGGCTTCAACAGACAGGAAGGAATTTCTGAAACTTTAAAATATAAAAACGTCAGAAACTATAATATAAAAATTATTATTATATTATAATTATAATTTTTTTTTTCTTTATCAGAAATGGTTGTGATGTTTGCACATTGTTGAAACAAGCCTGAGAAAGTCCCTCATGAATAAGACTGGGAATGTCTGACCACTTCTCCTGCATCCTTTATGTTGGAATATACACATAGATGAAATTAACACAGTGCAAGAGCCTTGAGGTTACGTATTCACAGTCTGGAGTGGTTCTTGTTGTTTGTACACCATAAATGCACAGACCCCTACTCCTTTTCTTGCCAGTGGCTCCTTTTCTTGTCCCATCTGGAGTATAGGATTATGTAGAAGCATGCCTTCATTTGTCTTTCTCCAGGGACTTGAAATCTCTTACTTGGATAGATCCAACTTGTCATTGCATTAGTTCTTATGTGTATCTAACTTTTGTTCTGAGAAGTTCTGAGTTCTGAGAAGTAACTCCTACTACTACCTCTCTAAGTGCTGCTTCATTCTCTTGTTTCTCTCTCTGCAATTATGCAAATTTCTTTTTGACAATATGTATACAATTTAACTGCATGACATGAATATAAGAAGCTATAGAACTGATCATATCATTTAACACACCTAAAAATGTATGACCAGTTTTTCTGTACCGTCTGTTCCAAATAATCCCACAAGATTTCAATAGGACTGAATTCTAGTGACTTGCAGGTCAGCCAAAGTGTCTGTGTTAAATCATATCAAATGACACACAGATTTAGCCCCATGCACTTTACAGCTATTATCCAGGGATAAGGGTGTGTTAATCATATGCTCTGTTTTGACATGAAGTAAAAAGGCAACCTCAGAATATAACAAAGCAGTTTTATGCTAATATCATCCATCTAAGGACTGCAGTTTACTGACACTGTATCTGAGTGTCCAACATCCAGTCCCAAAGAGAGATGATAATTGGCACAGGGCTTAAAATATATAATAGCTGGTCTGATGGCCAAAACTCTGCAACATTAATTCTGATGGTGGCAGCAGACAGTTTAAACTGAAAGAGTCTTTTTTCTCTGGTTAAACCTGAAAATGAATTTACTGAATAATATTTAACCAAAGCTACAGGCAAAAAAGTGAAAGAGAGGTCAGAGAAACCAAAGCAGCTGGATGTGATTCTAACAGAAGTAATTATTTTTATCAGTTCAAATGGGGTACAGAACATTACTAGACTTAATAAGTGGTGATGTTTCCAACCATTAAGTATGGAAAACATTTTGTGAAATTTTGAGATTCCTTAACTATAGTGGTTAGTGTCATTTGATCTGAAAAGAAGCATGAATTTATATATATTATATATAGCTGGCATCTTGCCGCAGTTATTCCACAAAAATCTAGTTTAGTAATATGTATAGTTTTAGAATAATATTTAGGTGACTGGACCTCAAGTATTTGAATTTGCCCCACTTGAAAAAAGTTTGAACTATGCTGTAAAATAGTATTTTGTCTGGGGGGTTTATGTAATCAGCATGACTATATGACTTCTGTGCATTTATAATCTGGCATGAGGAGGTTTCTCATGTAGACTTTTCCTCACCAAATCCAGTGCCTCCAGTGCAGTGCCCCAGCTTAGAGAGATGCCCCAGGAGGCATGGCCGTAATTGTGCACAAGTGGCACCTTATGCTCCTGAACCTGCAGCCATTCTCTCTCCAGACGAAGGTTGCTCCTGCCAGGCCTCAGCCCCACCTGTTCTCCCAGCACCTGAGCGGTCCTTAGGGATGGTACAAGCTCACTGCAACGTTTCATAATTTCTTTACTGTCATCCTTATCCACTGCCAAACGCCAGTCATTCACCTGCTGTGTACCCCCCAATGTAACATAGTCAATGCCAGGGTAGATGTAGGTATTTTCATTTCCAATACGAATGAAATTCTTCACCCATGGAGCATGAACCTTGATGATCTGACCACGTACAGGGTGGACCTGCTCATCTCCCACCAAATAACGAGAGCCAAGGCCTGAGCAGTTGACGATGACATCATAGCTTTGAGCAAGGTGCTGAAGGTCTGTAACTTTTTCTTGTTTCATCTGGCCTCCAGCTTTCGTCAACCTTTTATTGAAAACAGACTGCTAACAAAACACTTGCCAGACAATGAGACAACAGAAGATTGAACAACAAAAACCAACAACAACTACTAAAAGACTCAACAAGGTCTAAATCATGATATGCTGCTCTGTACTTTGACCATTGCTTGATTCTTCTTAAATTAATAACAAATTAATAATATTTTTTTTACCTTTTCTCCAGCCATGGCAGATATCTGAGGCTTTCACACTTTAAAGTGATTACAGCTTGACCAACTTTATAATTAGGGAATCTCTTTATCTCATGATCTGTCATAGTCCGAAATCCAAACACAATATCAGCCCAGTACGGTTTTGTGATACTCGGGACCTCTTTGTATAGTTGGTATCTAAACAAATTAGATTTATAGTTATTAAAAGCAGAGCATTGTCTCATTATTTTACATGATGCAAGCCAGATAAATGGTTTATACTATACCCTGAGCTCAGAAATACTCCTGCTTCTGAGGCCTGTGTTGATTCAGAAATTTCCAGCAGATGATCAAATGTGCCTTTAAACCAACGCAGCTGACGTTCCAGAGGAATACCTGATGCACACACAGTTAAAGAGATCAGCAATGTTTTGAACATTTGCCTAGAACTAAAGATGTTTACTGAATTTTAGCAGAGCCCTTCTTACCTGGAATCTCCTTGGGCAGAAGGATCCCAGCAGCTATGTCACTGGTGGTGTCTGGAGAGAATTTCTCAGCCAGAACAGTGACGGTGCAGAAGGGCAAAGCCTCAGCTATACACACGGCTGTAGACATCCCAACTGCACCTGCTCCAATCACGGCAACTTTAACCTTCTTCATGCTGGAATATTCATGCAATAATGCCTAAGGAACCAAGTTATATATGTGAATGAGACAGGACTACCCAATCTCCAATACATTATAAAGAGTCTTTACAAGACAAGTTAATCTATAAACGAGCACAGTAACATGTTTATCAGTGAGCAAAGATCACTCTTCTTGTCCTTGTAAGCTGTGCTGAAAAGTAATTATTACCATTTTAGGTGAAGTTGTGGATTATTCAGTTCAGTTTAAACAGTAAAATGTATGACAAATAATTGTACTGCTTCCCTTGTGTTATGTTAATAAAAGCAACAGTTTGATCTGATCTCAACTACCAATTTCTGCTTTTAGCACATCCAGCACCTCAGCAATAACAACGAACAGCTAAAATCTTGCATAATATAGCTTACATTACAGGTACATGGCTTTGTCATGTAGCAAACTGGAAAAAAAAAAAAACACAAGCCATAAGGGGCATTATCAAAGCTGTGATTAGTATTAGCGACACCACACTGAGAGCCTTTCACTTTAAAATAATGTCATTGCATATTAAATATTAGCTGGGGAAAAATGTAGCACCTTATATTTAAACCGTTTTTATAATGTATGAATATTACGGTTAATATAAACTAATGTAGTTTCGGTATAAGATAGCGCATATTCCCGTTAACAGAATAGCCACAAGAGGGGATCAGTCTCGGGTTTTGGAGTCATAATTAGAAATCTCGCGATAATACGGCTTTTGACGCGTTTCGTTGAAGGTAAGGTCCTGGAAGCTTTGTATCTATGTTTACCGCATTGTCCTTGACAGGTTCTTAATGTGTGTAAAAATAAATTCACAAGATGTCCGTGCATATTCTACATACTGTGTTCAACGCTGTTGTTTGTGGCAGTATATTCTAAAATGCATGAAGAAACTCTGCTTATCAAATAATATGGCGGTCATTTTACACTCAGTCCCATAGCATGCAGTGCTAAATCGAAAAAAGAACTGCGCATATATATATATATATATATAGCTGGGATTCTCACCTATTAATAAGTTGAGAGGGAATAGTCCACTTTGTCTGTCATACGTGTAGAATAAAATCGAAAATACCTACGATAAAAGCAAATAATTGTCTCGACAAGCCAACATGGCTAAGCAACCCTGTTTCTTAGCTCATGTGATTATTTGATGCGATATCTGTATTTTTCTGCCAATTGGTGAAGCGCATTCATAGGCGACAAGGAAGAGGAGGTCATTAAACACTTTTTTAGCGGATTAATCCAAGCCCTTAAAGATTAAGTGGGAAATATACCACCGCTTTTCTCTGACAAACCATACAGCTTAATTTCCCCAGTGGAAGCTCCCAAAGTAATCAGAGTAGCATAGGTTTAGGAAAGGCCAAAGTCAATTATCATTTCTTGCTAATTTAGTTACTGAAAAACATGCCGTCATTTTTTTTGTTGGTGTAGTGTATTCGGTGTTTATCAATTTGTGCTGGACATTTTGAACACTTCTCATATTTTTTTAATACAAATAATGTCAATATAATATTGGATACAAATTTTTTCTGCCATTGACAGATCTATAAAAAGGCGATGACAACCATATAATGAATATATTTTGTATATATATAAAAAAAAAGTCTCTGTGTGATGCATTTCTGTCATTTTTATAGGTTGATGCACAAAGCAGAATGTCAGAGCAAACACAACCTCACACTCCCAGCTTGCTGACTTTTAATTCTAAATCACATAAGGACATAATCCTTAATAAATTTGACACACTGAGGAAAAGACAAATACTTTGTGATATTACACTCATTGTAGAAGATGTACATTTTAAGGCACATAAGGCTCTGTTGGCTGCAAGCAGTGAATATTTCTCCTTAATGTTTACTGCTGAAGACCAGGCCTGTCAGACAGTGTACAGGCTAGATGGCATGGCTGCAAAGACCTTTGCATCTGTGCTTGAGTTCATCTACAGTGCCAATGTGTCGGTGGAGGAGAGCAGCACTGAGCAACTGCTTGATGTGGCCCGCGTGCTAGAAATAAGCGAGTTAGTGAAAGCTCATGCGGACTTTCAACTTAGCAGTACAGCCTCAGCAACAAATGGCTGCTCAGAAGTAGGTGTTGGTGAAACAAGCACTAATGAAACTGCTTCCAAACGCAAAAGGGGACGGCCAAGGAAAAACACTAATCCTTCAGTACTACATCAAGAATCAATTGAAAAGGAGAACAGACATCATGAACCTGTAAAAACTACAGCAAATTTACATGTGGCCTCCCCAGAGTCCACAGAACCTACATGCAACTCTAATCCCCTTCCCAATGACTCAGATGATGCTGATTATGACCCAAGTGAGGATAGACCTCGGCATGGCAAGCGTCAAATAAGACAGCCGGTGAAACTAAAAAGCTACAAGTTAGGAGATGAAATTATTGAAGGAAAAGTGCTGGGAAAGAGGGGCAGAAAGAGGAAATACCCAGCAACAGAACCACGTTGTGATGACTGCGGCAAAGTTTTTAAAAACCATCTGTTTTTAAAAATACATAAACGAACTCATACAGGTGAATCTGAAAATAGAGTTTAATAGTGTCAGTAAATGTGTATATTAAATGATTCTTTATGATATCTTTTTTATGGACCTTTGCAGGAGAAAAACCCTTTCGGTGCCATGTTTGCGGAAACTGCTTTACACAGAAACACACCCTGTTAGTTCATCAGCGCATGCACACTGGTGAGAAGCCATTTGTGTGCAACATTTGCTCTAAAGCTCTCTCCACTAAGCACTCCCTGCAGGAACATATGAACCTGCATGCAGGTATGGAAAGTCGCTGGGAATAATCATAACCATAGCAATACATTCCAGGTCCTGTTATTATATTTTGGTGTATCTGTGTTTTGTTTCTCAGAAAAGAAATCTTTTAGCTGTGACCAGTGTGGGAAAACCTACAGCCAAAAGAGGCAGTTAAATAGTCATTACCGGATTCATAGTGGAAAAGCATTACCTGAGTGTGCATATTGTCAACACAAGTTTAAGGATGCAGCACAACTTAAGAAGCATCTGAGAACACACACAGGTAATGAAACACCTGCTTTATTAGTTTAAATGTCTAATACCAGTGTCGTTTACTGTGAATTGTACATGTGTACATAATAACACTCAGCTCAGCTCAAGCTCCTAGGCCAAACACTAGTGGCCTGTGATGTTTCTAGCTAATGGCTGAATGCCTTTTGTATCACCTTAACAAGCATGAAGCAAATTGTGCATTCTGTCAATAGAAAAGTGAGCCATCACTGACAGGAATGATTTCAAGACACCAGGATTGATGGTGTTTGATTGATTCAATTCTGGTGTATTGAAATTCTTGTCAGTGATGGCTCACTTTTCTATTGACAGAATGCACAATTTGCTTCATGGGTCAATGTTTTATCTCCTATTCCAATTTATAAAAAAAGGGACATGAAAAGGCTACCTCAGAGTCTTGACAACAACTTGCAGTTCATCAGCTACTATTTACTTGTTTTAGGTGAGAAACCTTTTACATGTGAGATTTGTGGGAAGTGTTTTACTACCAAGAGCACCCTGCAGACACACATCAGAATCCACAGGTAGACAATTTTAGAAATTACTGAATCAGAGTTAACGTTCATTAACGTTCACATGAATATGATGTATTCCTTATCCTTTATCTTGTCTTATTTAGAGGAGAGAAGCCATATGTGTGCAACATCTGCAGCAAGTCCTTTTCTGATCCTAGTGCCAGAAGACGCCATGTTGCCTCTCATACAGGGAAAAAGCCCTACATGTGCTCTGTATGTAGTCTTTCTTTTACTCGTCTGGACAATCTTAAAGCTCATACTAAAACTCACAATAAAGAGCGGCCAGATGTTGAGGGCACACAACTAACTACAGTGGAAACCATGGCAGTAAATGAGAAGTTGCACAGTGTCCTGGAGCTGCAGCAGTACCAGGTCCCTGGTCACACCGAGCAGGAGATCCAGTTAGTGGTTACCAGTGAAGTGGACAATATAAACCTAGTGACAGGCCAGAAGCCGGGCAGCATTAGCATCATCACTGGTGAGAATGGACCAGAGGAAATGACAGCAGCAGGCCAGACCCATTCCAGCCTCACCCTTCTCACTCATCCCTCTCACTCATCCCTCTGCACACAGAACCTGGCTTTGGTCACTCAGGATGAACTAGATCCCAGTGCACAAATCCAGACCATCAGTGTGGTTGAAGGCCAGGTGAGCAGCGAGCAAGCTGAGCAGATGCATGTAATTACACTGACTAAAGAGGCAATGGAGCACTTTCAGGTTCAGCATGGAGCCCCACAACAGCTGCAAATAAGTTCACGGCCCCTTCATCCACTGCAGGTGATCCAGCAGGCCATGCCTCATCTTTCTGCTACACAGGAGCCTCTTAGAGAGCATCACAACCAAAGTCACACAGGTGCTATCCATATCGGCAGCCAAGCAAACCTACCAATCTCCATCAGCCAGACCAGCGAGCAGATCCCCAACACTCAGATCCAGGGACAGACCTTTCAAATCCAGGCAGGCACAGTCTCGTACCTCTATACCACAAGTCTCACCCCACAGAACTAAGAACAAGACACCATCGATAAACTTCATCAGGACTGCTTGTGATCATACTCATGGCAACAGGACTAATTGTAATTGTATGTTTTGGCTCAAAAAGTGAGGTTTTACTGATGGGTTAATAATAACAGCACAGTGGGGTCACTTTTTTCCATTGTAGTTTGATGTATTGGTATAATAAATTTTTTTGGGTTTGTTCTCAAACAAGTCTCTCAGATAGTCCTTCATCTCAATATTAGAGTGAACAGTGCCATTTTTCCTGAACAATCTTATTCTAACTTATTATAATTATTATAATTACATTGTTATATATATTTTATTAATTTAAAATCAACATCATTTTGTGTGTGTGCGCGCGCGCATAAATGAAGGATAATTCATGATCACCTCGTGATGACATTCACTATATAGACACCAGAGGATCTTTCTCAAACTGTTGCCCCAGAAATTTAAGCGCATGTAATTGTATAGGATGTCTTTGTATACTATAGCATATACATTTTCCTTCATTGAAATGAATGGGCCAAACCTGCATCACGATCCCCCCATGCATGAAGCAAGAGTGGCCACACTCTAAAATCTAGTAGAAAATCTTCCCAGAATAGTGGAGTTTATTACAAAATAAAAATAAATCTGCTGTTCTATTTGTGAAGATGTCCACATACTTTATTTATAGGTATAGTGTACTTCTTCTACTCTACTTCTAGATCATGGTGTCACAGGTATAGAAAAAGAAACATATGGAACTATACAACGTGCACCACTACATGAATCTCCACTTTCTATGGCCTCTCTAGGGTCCCCTGACACACACACAAACAAGCAGCTCATTTAAGCACAAATAAGTTATCACGTTCACCTTAAACAATCTTTTAGAATTGTCATGTTCTGAAGATATGACAGATAACTTAAAAAGGAGCAAAAGGAGATTCAGGCCATTGACTGTATGCTTCAGGATGTACACCTTCAAATCATAGACAACTTCTTTTTGTGAAAGCCAGGCTTGGTTCCCAGCCTCCGCAGTGGGCACTGCTTTCTGATGAGTCTGCATAGTACAACAGTGTGTGGTTTACCTGTGGGGAGGGCCGTGTCATGCTGGGCCTGCTCTGACATCACTACAGTCATTTCCCTGTTTATCCTCCTCTGATCAGATCTGTCCTTTTTGTGCTCTCCAACAGTCTGAGCAGCTGCTCCACATAAACAAACAGAATAGGACACTTACACAACACCATCCTACTCACAATCATGTTAAATGGAAATGAAGAAAATGAGAATCTGAAAACATGATCAATTAAATGAATTACAAGAAAACATTAAGTAAATTAGAAACAGTATCTCCACATAGTTAAAAGTAATCCATCTAGCTAACGTCACCCTCCATGGCTCATAGTGGGGAGTGAACAGCTTGGTTGTGCTGGTTGTCTGCCAGTAAAACCTTGTACTCCTGATTTTCCCCATCTGCCAAGCCAGAGTTCTCAAACTCGGGTAATAAATCTCCATTCTACCATACATCTTCATGAATATTCATCATATATCAAATGAAACACATGCATTTCTGTTACACGTCTAATTGTGAGAAGCAAAGATATATTGGTTGAAATGTTTCAATACAGAAGGAAAAACCTAAAAAGCAGGAAATGTTTGATCAAGCACTAGTTTGTTTATTGCCCAGGTTCTTTAAGGACTATCTGTTAGAAATCCCTCAGCTGGTTGTTAAATTGAATATGATTGTTGGCTTCTCTGAGTTTCTGATAACATCTATCACATGTTTTCCATAATATAACACAACACGTTTAGCAAACATGGTATGGTAGCTAACAACCATACTGGGTTAAGCTTAAACAGTCTTTTCTACTTGTCATGTTGATGAATCAAAACCATTCATAGCTATACATCTAAGACATCACAAATACTTTAGAATACTTTATCAATAACCCCATATATCACCTATCAATCACAGTAACACTAGCCAGTCATCTGTGTCTCTGAGCCCATGCATTCATCATAGGGTGGATAATGCTGTCCTACAAGTGTGTTATGTAGCCCCTCCACGCAGCATGACTAACACTGAGAAAAGATGTTGTTGACAGTCAACACCATTACTTATAGTGATCTGGAAGAATGTTGAGAACCTGAATCTGTGTAAATAATTAAGAAACAGGGAAACCACCAGCCCTATTAGCCTCTATCATGATCAGAGAAGCGATGTAATATTAACACATTTACTCCACCCAGGGTTAATGTAATTTTGAGGATTTTAACGGGACACGAAGTAGTTTATGAGATTCCATCAGTAACAGGACCCTCAGTCTGGAATTTTAATTATCTGGAATTGTTGGGACACATACTTTCAGTCACCAAACAACTAGCTGAATGCCTGGAGCACTGTGCCAATGTGGAATCAGTTCTTCCATTTTTGTAACTGACAGAATGTCCAAAAGTTCAGCTTCGGTGCAGCTTGGGCACAGAACAAGCTGATGCTGCTCACTGGCTGAATATCACAGTGAGCAACGTTACATAAAATTACATCTTCCTTAGTCGCCACTGAGCACTCAGCAAAAAAACTATGTAAAACTACTTCACAAAAGGTCCCACAGGATTTACTCACTCAAACTGCTTTAAAAAAAAAAACATGAAATTTGATTACATAGTAAGTAAAAAAAATCGCTCGAGTTCCCGCTTTGTGGCTCAGAATCAATAACAGATGCTTCTGAATTGCTTTAATGTTTTCGAACAGCAGATGGCGTTAGAAACATGTCGAAATGTGCATTCTGTTATTTCTTCACACGTCATTCATATTTCTAAAGCAAACAGGAATTAGGAAGACTTTGATGGTTGCTGTAGACCTGTAGACCAAACACTGTAACACAGAATTGATGGTATGCAAAGAAATTATAAATACATTAAATACATTAATCAAATATTTGACGCTTTGCTGTATTGATTATGAAGTGATCATAACATATAAGTATAGAGTCCAAGTCAAAGTTGTGGCATACATGTAGTCACTAGACTACGTATCCATAATATAGTTCGGGTATTTCTATGTTTACGAATATCCATTATTTACACGTAACGTATACTACAATTGCATTATTATTATTATTATTATTATTATTATTATTATTATTATTATTATTATTACAACCATCTTTTGGTTTTGTTGTTTCAACCCATGCAATAAGTTATGAAAAATACAAACTTATAAATGTTCATTCTTTATATCGTGTTGACTTGTGATTGATTATACAGTATAATAAGTTCTCAACGTTTTAAATCAAATTTCAGACATTTCCCCGCCAATGTGGCCTTAAATAGCTCCACAGCCCAAATTCACTTGGATACAGACCAGCTGATTGGTTAACAGCAAAAGAAGCCTATATCCAATGAGAACTCATCACTGAGGATCTGACCAATCAGTGTACAAGGACATATAGACCATATTGTATCTACTGTCACTAGGAGTAGAGATATTATTTTCCGCCAAGAGGATTGTGAAATTATCACACATACGTTAAACTGCAGAGTACAATGAGCAGCATTTACAACTGAGTGTCATGTGCTTTTGTAATGAATAATAGCGCACTACGTTAATTCATTCCTTTTTCTTTACGATTTTCCTGGTGTGGGTTGTGGAGGCAACAGGAAACACTTGCATAAAAGATGAGAAGAAGCACAATTGCCGTCCCCTTTGTATGATCATATCTCCTTTACAACCAGATCAGATCTAAGCTGCTCTGAAAAATGTATTACAACCAGAGTCAGATCTCAACTACTGGGAAAAAAAACAATAGTACATATGATCACAACTGCCAGTGAAGTAAGTCAGCTAAAAAAGCTAATCAGATACAAGCTAATGGCCAGAGAAACAGCACAGACGACCTGTGCAATTCTGGCTTGGTATAAGAGATACGTACTTGAGAGAACACACCTTAAATATCATGAAGCCAATACATTAGTATCAGCTGTATCTTGTGTGACTGGGTAGAAATAATTGTACTAGGTTGTACTAATTGTAAAGGTAACCTTATTGTTGTTAGTAGTAGTAGTTTATGTACAGTATGTAATGAATGTTAGAAGTATTTGCATGCATGACTATAAATAAAGAACTTTATTCATCCTTCTTTCAAATGACCATTACTTTGCATTCTAAATACATTTTAATAATATCTATAATAATACCACATTTAAGATGTAATCTGAGAATGACTAAACAGAGGAGCTTACTATATTTACTTGTTACATGTATAAAAGTAGTTTTGGGCAACGAGATAATATAGATGCCATCATATGGATCATTATGGATATTAAGCCTTTATTAAGCACCTTTGATATTGACCAGAGCTAATTAAAAATCAGACAATAAAGATAAGATATTTGCAGCTGCATTTCCCAATAAAAATAGTGTGTGCGGTAAGCATATATAGAACATTTGCATGCATAACTGCTGTGACATATGCAAGGAAACTGTTTATGCATTGATTCTATATAGGTGAATCAGGTAATGGTGTAGAACTGTAGAACCTCAGAAGTAAAACAAGCTTTTTTTTGAATAAGTATACTCCTTCATTATTAAAAAGACAACAAGGACCCAAGACAATCACAGTACTGTGCAAAGCTTTATTTACATGCACTATCCCATCCCAGTCTAGGACCTAAATCATCCAATGCACATTGCTACTCTAGCAAACACTCAACTCTTCTGTTGGTATATAGGGCATGTGAAACATAAAACCTTTCTCTTTTCACTTTTCTCCTTTGCATTCAACTGCATTTCCTACTGATGCCCTAATATAATACCATGAAATCAGGATACATTTCCGAAGTTAATATTTTAAAATAAATACGCCATTATCAGGACAGCAATATACAATACTCTTGGTTTTATTAGCACAATGGGTGTATGTAAACAATGAAGACCACCTTAACTCAACATTACTCATAAAAAGACTGCACACTGGTGCTTGAGATGTTGAAGTTGTGGAAAAAATTTATTTCAACCATGATATCGCAACACTTGCAAGTTTGCCAAGTGACAGGGGTCTCTAAATGGCACTACTACTAGACATACAAAATAGTAGGCTCACTGTCGGTCAGCTAATTTGCTTTGAAAGTTGAACAAACTAGTAAAGTACAGTCCATGTAAGCAAACTAACCTACACTGATTGTAGCTATAATACTAAAATGGGTCTGCTTCTTGCATGCAAAGTGAAGATCCTTGCTGCATATTGCCATAAGAGCAAAAACAATGCTCTTCAGAGCACCACGGAGTGTGCAGATATGTACAAAGGCTAAAAGTGTGTCATTGTAGCCCTAAAAGCTTATAAATGGTGGTTTTTCCAACTATACACAAAAATGTAGTGGCAATTGATGTTCTAATATTCTGTAAGTATTTGTAAAGTTTCTTACCTCTACAATAAATATGCTAAACATTTTAGTGTACACATCACAGAACACTACTTTAAGATGTTCAGTCTTTCAGGTGAAGATAGGATGGAGGTGTTAGAACAATTGGTAGGATCAAGTACTCAATAAATGCACCCCTTGACAGCATCACATTTAATAACTCATTAGCTGGTCTTATTTCGCTGTTCTGTGAAAGGAATAATGGATACATCACACAATCTCTTCTCTTCCCTTTTTCTGGTTTACAAGATTAATATAAAGGCTGCACAAGACATTCCCATGTCAATTCTGAAGACAAAAAACAAAACAAAAAAAAAAAAAACAGTACCATTCTCTAGTCTATGTTGTAAACAGGCCAACTAAATGGACTATTACAGGATTACTAGTTTGGCAGAATTCATGTGTTTCTATCAATGTGAGTACCAGCAACATGAACATTATCTTCTAAACTATGGTTACAGATAATATAAATGTAATGGTGAAATATTTGTCTAGTTCTTTGAGTAGATCAAGAGATTAGGGACTTCATTTTTATTAAGTAAAAACACCAAACACCTTTCCAGCTTCATTAGTTTTCTTTAGTTTAGTTCTTTCAGACCTTCAAACTTGTCAAACTACAAAATCAATTTCATAAACCTCATCATATACAAGCATATATCGCTGTTACTACTTTTGTTGACAAAGCCATTAAATCATCATCAAAAGTGTTAGTAAATTTAATTTAGCCGACTGTAATCTGTAGTTATCAGATTATTATACATGTCCTTTGACAGGACAGTGTTTAAAAGGTTGGGACAGTTTATAAAGCTTTGTTCTGCCCAATCACTACATTCTGTGTGCTGAGCTGATCAGCTTGGTACCCAGCTTTGGGGTGAGGTTTGTTTGGTATTTGACATACTCCCTGAATTCATATTCGCATTTTGATGGAAAAAGAGATGAGAATCAAAGCTGAATTCCAAGTCATCTGCGTCCATCAGGTCATTCCGCATGATGATGTCCATGTCACAATCAAGGTTACTGCTGAAATCGTCAAGGTCAAGATCAGTGGAGAATCGATCCTGAGTTGATGACTGTACACAGGGCATGATACCATTGACACCTGACAACAAGGAGTCAGATGAGCTGAGCTGCATAGATGTGCTCCTGGATGGAGACTGTTGAAGATGGTGTTTGATCAGGCTTTGGTAGTCTGACTCACTTGTTGACCCCAAGACTCCATTCATTCGCCATCCAGACAGCGAGACCTTCTTGAGTCCCACTTGCCCCCCAGATTGTCCACTGCGACGGGAGCTCTGAGAGGAGATGGAGGCACTGGCTTGCGACATCAATGGGTCAGACTGGGTCAGTAGGACATCACTGTGGTTATGTGGCTCAGAGCTGAGCATATCCTGTAAACTCTGCTTCCCAAAGTGGGAACCACAAGTAAAGGTGGCCTGCTTGTTCTCCTGAATCGTTTGCATCGGGGACTGGCGCAGGCTGGTGACAGACAATGGACTAAACATGGAGTTGGGAACCCCAAGACTGCTGCCAGAGCAGCTGAAGGTAAACACGGGGCTTCCTTGTTCACTGGCACTATTATCATCTTGGCCTGGAGACTGTGAAGCTGTTAAACTGATGTTATCAAGCAAGTCATCCATTAGGTTGTCTGAGAGGCCATCATTGAGATTCATAGTACCTGCAAGGTCAGCAAGGCGTGGCAGCTCAGTCAGGCCAGTGGAAGGAGACATGCTGCTGGGACTAGAGTACAACATTGGAGAGAGGGGAGAGTCATCATCAGCAACCTCATCCACTTCCAAGTTGGCCAAGATAGGAGACAGTCGACCACTTATGGTGCTGGCATTGGAATTAGTGCGGGAGCGGAAGTCTGTCCAGGCATCTAGCTCATCACTGCTGCGGGATGTGGGACTCCCAGTCCATTTGGACAGACTGGAGGAGCTCTCCGAGCTTCCATCCTGAGCAGCTTGGAGAGCAGCTTTCTTCTTAGCAGCACGGCCACGAGCACTTTTAATTAGCTTGTTGCTATTGTCCATGGAAACAGCACGTCTTCGGGGTACTTTGCCACCTTTCCCACCATCTGGGTTGACCATCCACCATGAACTCTTGCCTGTCCCCTCATTTTGCACTCTGACAAACCGACTGTGGAGGGACAGGTTGTGTCTTATGGAGTTCTGTTGGAAAAAAAAAGGTTTATTCCTATATTAAAATAATCTTAGATTTAGGTAAAACCATGTAAAAAATACTCATGGTAAGATTTACCATAGTATAAAAACATTTATAGAGCGTATTCTTGAATGAATAACTTACATTAGCTGCCCTAAACAAAGTTCTTGAGGGCTCTATATTAGAAGCTGTTAAGTACATAATGCTATTTATTTGGACTTGGGCTCTGTAGTTGGACTCAAGCCTGGTCAATTCAACACTTACGTAATGCTTATGTCATCACAGAATTCATCAACAAGGTCAAGTTCAGTTATTATTAATGGACAAACCTAGGACACATAAAACCTTATCAATTCAGCATCTTTTAGATTTTAATGGTGAAAAGAATGTTTATGACTGTTTGGGCTCCAAATTAGTATATTGTCTAATATGCATACAAAAGCATTAGTTGTAAAAGAACTGACCACAACAATGGGCTCAAGGTTTTATTGTTTCTTTATGCCATGCAGCAGTCAAAATACTTTGCTTTTTCCTATGCTGTTTGTTGACTGTATAGATATTTCACAGTCCTACTTTGCCATTTTTTTTTTAAATGTTCTCTGTTTACAGATCAATCCTAATACTCCACACAGTAATCACTAATAAATAATAAATATCCAATGGACTACCTTAAAATAATGCATGTGCAAATTAGCATTTCTCACTCTGATCACAAAAGACTATTAGGTATAAACAGCATGGCTAATAATGAGCTGCAATATTCTGTGCTTCCTGTGCCAAGCCTCCTGAAGCCATGCTCTTGTCCCTGTTCAGAAAAGCACTGGAACGCTGCCAGTCTACACAAAGCTAGCTGTCAAACACCAAGCTCCTCACATTCTGCCACACACTGACCTACATAGTTTCCAGTCAGCTGATTGATCCTTTTCCTGAAGCCACAAGCCAGTAGGAAGTGGAGGTGGGGACCAAGCAGCCAATCAAATTCCTGTATCGAATTAAACCTCATACTTTCCTTTTTTTTCTTCCTAAGTCCAATGCAGGCAGATGCAAAATTTCTGTGCCACAAGATGATGCCGCATGCTTAACCTTATCTCACAATGCACACTCCTCTACACTGTTTCTTTACAGTGTACTCATTTTCCCAATCATAAGACACAAGAACCAATTTGAGAAAAAAATATATCTATTGATTTAAATTCACTAGGCTTTATCATCCTCAAATAGTTCATTAATAATTTGGGATGATGTTTGTTGCAATAATATACTAATGTTCTCTTTAACAGCTCCAGAAACATACCCAATATTATCTTTTGAAAATTATACTGAATGAGAACTATGTATAGAATTTTGTGCTCAAATATTACTGTACCAAAAATTATAAACCTTCTCTACATGGGTTATATACCTGAACATAAACTTCAAAATATTTAAATCATAAAATAATCCTTATAGTCATTAGGTTATTTTATCACCTGATGACATGTATATCCCTGTTTGATTTTTTTGTCTATCATGGGTCAGAATTTGAAAAAATGTAAAGAAAATCCTCATTATTATTTTACAAATGCAGTCTGCATTCAAGTCTTTGTTACACTTAGATTTCAAAGGGTTTGTGCCTATATTGAAATTCTGCAGAAAAATGCTTTAAGACAAGGCCAATCCCTGAAGTCAATATATATAGTTTTCTAATAAAAATCATACTCATTTTGACCATATAAACAATTTTTGCAACTGCATCAACTCATAAGGGAGAGAAAAGATCTTGACAGGGACTTGAGCATTTTGTTGCTAACCATAGAAACTGTTATTTGTAGTACCTTGCACCAATTAAAGGAAAGTAATAAATTAAGGTCAAGTCAGTAGTCCTGCTGATTACACATGCTTCATTTTGCAGTTGATACCTTTTGCCCCTATAGCAACTGGCCATATTTATGGACATCACCTTCTCACTGTTATTCTCACTGTTCCCCACACATGTATACTGCTTTCCTTTAGAAGATTAACTCACTTTTATGCCAATTGAGAGATACTGGTTTCACTGGTCTGATCAAAATGAAATGTAGGCTAAGGAGGGGTTATCATTTGCAACCTTGCTCTATTTATCTCTGGTTACTAGAACACCCTTTGGCGTATCCTGACATCACCCATTTAATCACTAAACCACAGAAGCCCATTACTAATATTTCATTTGTGTGCACTTTGCCAACCAGATACATTAAATGTTTATTCATTCATTCAACTTAAGCACCAGGCCTACTGCCTGAGTATTGTTATTATTTTTTATTATTTCTAATGTGCAGCCCACCTACCTTCCAACCTGCAGAGCTGTTGCTGTCACCTTTGTCCTTGAAGTATGGCACAGATCTGACCATCCAGTCATAGATCTGGGCCAAAGTCAGCCTTTTCTCTGGGGAGCTCTCGATAGCCTGGGTGATTAAATCAGCATATGAGTAATTTCCCCATGCATTTCTACGTGCGGATGATTTTCTGGGCTGCTGGAGTGAGTGTGTTGTAATGCCCGAGTCAGTAGCTGCAGCGGCCAGCGGTTGGGAGGTGCTGGGAGAATGAGAACCGTCACTGTCCTTGTCATTACCAGTTGTATTTAATGTTGCACCAGTATGACCAGAGTTGTTGCTCTGTTTAGCGCGTGTGTAGCTTGTTTGCTCTTCAGTGTGTGTGTTAGTGTTGTCCACACGACGATCAGGGCCGCTCTCGTCGTCCTCCTCCTCGGGAATAATGTCCGCCTCGGTTGGCTCAGGCTTCCCAGTGCTGCACTCCGGTCTAGGCAAAGGCCATGTGCAAGACCTCGGCCTTTTCTGAGGCTCGAAGTCCGGATCTATATCAACGTCTCCTGTGGGAGGTTTCTTCTCCTCGCCACTAGCCTGTGCCATGTTTCCCCCAATGAACACTTTGTGCGCTTATCGTCTTCGACACAGTTCCTCCGCGGCTGGAGTGTCGTCCCGCATTCCATCAATGGACGGATCTCTAAGTGAGTGTATCTATGAAGGACGGCTCTAACTTTATGTTGGCTCTTGTGGCAAACTAAAACTAATGCATGACGTGCTCATTTTCAAACTCCGGAATGATCATGAATACAAAGTTGCACCGAGATGCATTTAGATGCATTAGTAGTTTTGGTTTTGCACCAGTGGATATAAACCTTCTTTTCAGCCCACTAACAAATCTCCACGTGTCCCGTTAAGAGCTAGAGCGATTTGCATTTCTGTCTGTCCAATTCCACGTTAAAGGCGCTAATTGAACACGGGAGCCGCAAACTCACAGCGAGCGCCTAATAGCGAATTACGCAAGGATAACGTTTTTTTTTTTTACGTTAGCTGCCACAATTCAGAAGTAACATTGCAGAGACCCTAAGCATACAGTTATATTCGTAACATAAACTACAAGTACAGCTGCCATCTTGATAATGTTTCAAGCATTTTCGCTATCCAGCCAGAATGAAAAGAAGCCCGCTTCCGAGCGCCCTAAAAGCGGGGGCGAATGAATTGCCGTGCAACGTTTCAAACATTGATCAAGCCATAATCACCTCTAACGTCCTCTTGCAGCAAATAACAACGAACGAAGTCCTGATCGTTTACACCAAACATACTTCCATCAGCACGGTTCCGAGCAGAACAAAGTCTTGCGCCCCACATCCTGGGCGAACCCTTTACAGAGTCTCGTTAATGCGCTGCAGCAACAAGAAGGAACCATGGAAGACGAAACCCCGCCCCCTGAGCTCTACGATTGGATTAATTTCATAAAGGCGCCGTGTCTGTGCAACTAGAGCAGATTTCTTACATCAACTTGTGCTTCCAATGCTATGCACATGATACATTGCACACTGTCGTTCCATCTGAATATTTAGTTGTGCTGAAGCGCACCATAATATCTATATTTCATATATATATCAAACCAGCATTAAAGTACAAGTAGTAGGAACTTATAATCATAATGCCTCCAGTATTAACATATATGACAATTTTTGGTGCGCAAAAGTAAATTACGCATGCGCATAAACCCTCGTTCTACTCTGGACATCTGACTGCACCGCGTAGGACCTTAAGGTCTTGCTGAGTGGCAGAGCTAAAACCTTACACCCTGCCTACCGACCGAACACTATGACGTCACTGTCATCTGATTGGTTCAGACACGTGTTGTCAAGCTGGACACCAGTTCGATGACTGGAAAAGGAGTAGGCGCCATTTTTAAAGAACTACTTCCCACACCTTTCCTACTTTGATTTCTTCATCTTGGCGAGTTTGGTTGATGGAGACAGTGTCACATCAACTATCTGATTCCTTACGTTAATTTATTTCTTTTTAAAATTGTTTGTGGAAGAGCGAATAGCTTGGCAAATTTACACAGACAGTACCGTACGAAATGCTCACAGATTTTATTAAACTGAAACTTTTATTACACCTCCAGAGAGATTCCTCTCCCCTCTCTCCATTTTGCATATGCACATCTAAATAAAAATACAATACCTGCAATTGCAGAGATTCTTCAACTCAAAATTGTATACAAACTGTCTATGGTGAAGGCATTTTCAAAATAATAGTTGCCCCAATGAGAAATTAACCTGCTGTCATTTATTTGGAAAGTTTTTAGCTGCAATAAATAAATGAACAAATAAGTAAGTATGCAATCTTTCATGGAGAGATCTTTATCTGCTTTATCTTTACTTCATAACTATCCATTTTTCTTTTTAAACATTATCAACCGTAATCTCGCATCAGACCACTGTTTTCCAAAACAGATATTGGACATGATATTTGTGTGCAATGAGCTTATCTACCAGAATGTGCTTTAAAGTATTTAAATGAAAATTAGAAGCCAGAAGTTAAGATTTTTCCAATATGGCTTAATATGTTTTTATACATTTAGGTTTTTGGGTTAAGCACTGTATCTTTTCTATAATTTCAATTTTGGTGCTCTTGAACACTCACTGTGGTAAAGATTGTTGTATTCATACAAATTGGTATGAATTAGACTGGACATTCTAAATATACTTATACTTATATACAAATAAAATTAAAATACATAAATACAACTGTTTAATTTGATAGCCAGGAATAAAAATAAATATTTGAGTTCTGCTATTTATGACATCCAAAAAAAAAAGTAAGAAATATTGCCATATAATACTAATGATTAATTAAAGAATATTCTCCCCTACTTCACCTGAATTTATACTAAAATTACAGTAACAGTGTACAAATTTCTTTGTCCTTTTCATTTCAGTGAAATGTAGATGGGATGTATAATGTATGCTGTTGCTTGTATCCTGCATGTTGCTGTGCTGATATAGGAAGTCAAATTCTTTGATAAATAAAGAGGTTAAAACTGCATTAAAATAACTGAATGCATTTCTTTGGCATACTACATTTACATGCCATAAAATAAAGTGCAACAGAATAAAATATTGTGCAGTTTTAAATAAAATGTTGTTAATAATGATGATCCAAAGCCCTCCCAAAAAAGAGAACTATAGATCTATGAAAAGTGGCACTGAACCACTGTATATAGAGTTGGTATTGATGCATGCTACGAAGAGCTCCGATCCCCTTCCACCCAGTATTCTTCTGTTTGCATCTCTGTGAGGCGCGAGACTGTACGCTGGAAGGCAAACACCTCTTCCTCGCCGGTGAAGATTGACAGTGAACTGGCCGCATCCTGTAGTGTACAAAACACCCAGTTATACAACACCGTGAAGAAGCAGAATAGGAAAGACCATCTACACAGCTCACAAAGTACAAAGTACACAGCTCACTTGTGCTCAAATTATCCACCATTTATTGCTGTGCATACAGGCCTAATTTCAGTCATTTGTGGTGTTTATATGCTGGTAAAAAAAAAAGTCTTACCCTTTTCAAGCCAAGGTCATCTATTAAAATATTCCTCTCATCATCATGGTGTCCTTCATTCACAAACAGATCCTCTAGAGGCACCTCGGCTTGTAAAACTACCCGTACCTGCAAAAAGATTGAGTTAACCTGTATAAAGCTTCTTCAAGTAGTTTAATAGAAAAATAAGGACAGGACATATTTACCTTGTGGTCATAGAAAGCATCAATGAGAGTGATAAAGCGCCTAGCCTGGGTCTTCTTATTCAGTGTGAGTAAAGGAATATTGCGGATGAACACTGTGTCAAACACAGTCGAGATTTCTAAGTAGTCACTGGCTCCCAAAGGCTGAAAATCAAAACAAAATTTAGTCTTTTCTTTCATAGCTTTCATGGATTATTAACATTATTATTCAAGATAGTAAGGCCACCCTGTCACACAGCTCCTCGAATGTGCAGTCTGCAATGGTCCCACAGGCTTTATTCAGCATCACGGTCCTGCCATGTACCTTCAGTGATCTGGGCCGAGTTACTGGAGGAGAAAGCAACATTATAATTAAAACAACTTATATGCATTGCTTACTGTAATTGTTTTACTCAAATCTTATTTTAAAACATAACCCCTAATTTACACTGATTCAAGCTGCCAGACAAAGACTTGAGTTAGCTTAGAACTGACTAAAACTTGTCGCTAG